>PVJA010032538.1:0-24060 GCA_004027025.1 Myocastor coypus | reverse complement strand
TTATATACCTATATTTATTAATCTAAAATGATCCGATGATGAAAATATGTAATATAACCATTGTTAAATTTAAACAATAAAAGAATTGGAAAAAAATAAAATAAAATAAAATGCAATGATTATAAGGACAAAAAAAAAAAAAAAAGAATCATAAAATTTGATAACATAAATGTCATATGATTTAGTCTAATACATATGTTCCTGTGTCTTAACTTTCTTATTAGCCCAAATATTTAACAGTAAGCTAATTTAAATTGGTTGGTAAGATAAAAATAAAGATATCTTTCATGTTGGTAACATATTTTTATCCAGATTGTTAGCCAATCAATATCTATCTGGAAGTTTTTCAATTTTTTATAAGTTCATGTTCGTAGTACATAATGATGAAATCATAGGAATCAGTACAGTGATTACTCAAAGTAGTAAAATTAGAAATGCAAAAAAATGCATTTGACCCATATATTCCCCATGTAAATACCTTGCCAAAAAAGTTTAAAACATCATGTCATAGTGATACATGCCTACCCACACTTATAGTAGCAAAATTCATAGTAGTTAAACCTTGGAGGTGGACTCTAGGTCCATCAACAGGTGAATGGATAAGAAAAATGTAGTATTTATATGTAATGGTACACTATTCTATCATAAAAAAGGATAGAGTTCAGTTATTTGCAAAAAAAGGATGCCTATTGAGACTAAAACGTTAAGTGATACACAAGCTGAAATATTTCACAGTTTCTGTTATGCAGAAAGCCCAAAATATAAAGACCAAAATAAACAGACAAAGGAAATAGGGAGATGAATCTTTTGCAAAGAGGAAGAGAACCAAGAATTGAAAATTGTTTTTGGAAATTATTGTTCGTTGTTCTTCATGCACTATAACCTAAGAGTTACTCTTTGGTTAAAGATGCTCAAAAGTTAACCGAGATATACTGTGGTTCTCATAAATAATCTAAAGTAGCTGTAAAATGAGTAAATAAGTAGGCACAAGTGGGATTTGTGCTTATAAATGTTTATGACACCATCAGAAAAATCAATTGCTAGAAATAAATTCAAGTGTTCTTGGCTTCTTAAAGTTTATGAAAAGTTTATACATTTTAGTCTATTAAATAGGTTTTCATAAATAGTATATATAAAGGTTTAAGATTGATTTTTTAAAGTTTACTGAGTTTAATTTCTAATGTAATCCTATATTAAATAATATTTAAAAGTTCTTTTTCCCATAAGCAGAGACCATTGGGCCTGAGAAGCTTCAAGACAGAACCCTGCCCTGTGCTAAAGGAAGCAGCTGCCGGAGCCAATTTGCTTTGGTTTTCCCCACTATTGGTGGCTTCTCCAGGTTTCCCTGTAGTCTTGTTGGGTCACACTCCAACAAATATGAATAAAAATTATTATTACATATAATTAAGTTAGCTATAATTAGGAGGAGTTTTCTATATCTAAGGTTTTGGGGTTTTTTTTGTTTTGTTTTGTTTTTTTGTTTTGTTTTGTTTTGGGTTTTTTTGTCTTTTTGAGACAGGGTCTTGCTATGCAGTTGAGGCTGGCCTTGAGCTCACTTTTGTAACTCAGGCTGGTCTTGAACTCGCACCAATCCTCCTGCCTCAGCCTCACGAGTGCTGGGATTACAGGCGTGCGCCACCATGCCCGGCTTAAGGTTTTGTTTTTAAGATATTAAACACCCTTGGTTAAACTTCTAAAACTTATCTTAGAAAAACAAAGCTTTCTTGTGTTTTGTCAGTATAATTTCTTATGCTTTTTTATTTTTAGATTTTTGATGACTTAGAAAACAGTTTTCAGCTTTAAAGTTTACTGAAAGAAATGTTGGTATGCTGCAAAATGAAAATCAATTTATACCCAACTAAATGAACAACTATTATCTTAAATTATAGCCTCACTAATGCCCAATAATATACGAGCCAGGGGTCGGCAAAGCTGGTCGGAGGAATGGGCGGCACCTGTCAGTTACAAGATCCTAGCGCAGCAGTGACTCTCAGAACCCAGCGTGTAGACCTTCTCACAGGCCCCAGGAGCCACAGATGGCGTGAAGCAAACTGGATGACGTGAGGAGACACTAACTCGACTCAACTCAATTCTGTCTTCTGGACCCAAAGGCACTTTCATTTTTTTTCTCTTATCCTTTCTTTTCTATGGCCTTCTTATGCCCTTTTACCTCTCATTATTTGGGGCATGGGATAAAATTGAGCTCGGGGCCTTATGCTTGCCAGACAGGGGCTGTACTACTGAACTATATCCAGGGCCCCGGCCCTTCATTTTTAAAATAAAGTTTTTGCATTGTATTTAGCCTTTCACATCTAATTCTTTGTTCAAGGCAAGAAGGGCCAGCAATACTTTTAGTTGGTAAGCCATCTCTAAAGGAACTATCTAACAACACTAATGCTTGTGTTGAGTATGATTAATTAAAGAAGCAGCTATTCTCTGGTCACTCTATGTATTTCCAAATGCCTAATATCCAGATGAAACTATGGTAGTTGAGTTTAAAACATACTGCTACCACTTTAACACTGGTATAACTGACCTTCCAATTATTCAACATCCAAAGCATGGAAACCAAAGGCAAGTAAGGCAACTAGGCTAAAATGATAGCCAGTGTTTTCACCTTTTGCTCTTCAAAGCCAGCCAAGATCCTACAACACTTGACCTCATAGGACAACCACTCTGCATTTTACTAAAAGAAGGGTTGCTAATGAGAAATATTCCCATGCTTCTAAGCTATATGGTCCAGCAAGATCATGCTCCAATCTGGCAAATTGATGGAAGAAGAAACTAAGGATGCTAAGAGGCTTTGGACATGGCTCCAAAGTAACCCCTGGGGAGTCTTAACTAACTTTGACAAATTTATAGACCTGAATTAATTTGATTAACATAGGTCTTTGATTTGGTCTTAAATACTCAGTAAGTAAGTGCAACCAAAAAAAGAGTAATGATAGTAAACAAAAAGCTAGGCTAGATATAAAAAGAGAATCGCAACATTGCACCAACTCCTGTTGCACTTACAACATTTTAGCCTACATTCGTAGGGATTATGATTCCCGTTCCGGTGAGCCCTCCCAAAAATGTGTCCCTCAGACTCTCTTAATATATTCTCATTGTGTTAGCTTAGTGTGTTTTTAAGTACAATATAAATATTCTACTAATTGCTACTTTTGTGTTATAAACTTTTTGTTATCTACTTTCGGCTTTGAATGTTTGTATTATCTGGAGCCAGTCATTACAATAAGTCCTCAAGTCTACAAAACAGAACCCTGTAGTAAAAAAATTCACTGTCCCAATGGTCACACAGCATGGACATCTTTATTTATTATATTCTTTTCCCATTATTATAATTAATGTTTTTTTAAAAAATAGATTTCTTTATCAGACAGAGAAGTATCTGCATTCTGTTAAGTTCCTCCTATTGTAGCTAGGCAAACACCTCAAAATAAATGATAAAAGGTTTATGCCTGATGTTGTTAACTTTTACCATTTTTGGAAACACTATTCATCAATATTCTACTTTCAATTTATGGTCCTTCCTTGTTTGACATGGTTATAAAATAAAGCTTCAATGGCTCGCTAATGTCCTCTTTTTTTCCAGATTATTAAAAGACAGTGGTGTGTCAAGCAAGAATAATCCATCTTCCTTTAGATGAGCAGGGTACGGTGGCTTTTGATGCCTGGCTAAGCAAGATCAAACCACTCCTTGGACAGGAGCAACTGTAGAAATGTAGCCCCTCTACCCTTCTGCGCCCCTATGTATAAAGAATTGATAAGGTAGAGATGGTGTAGGATAGGAAAAAATAGGTAAAAAGAAGCCAAGTCAATCATAACTTTAAAAAAAAGAATGTACTTGTAATAAGAACGTAATGTCTGCAACCCAGTCAAAATTATCCAAAGTGACTCATGTCAGCATTCTTTTCAATAACTTAGGCTACTTTGCCTCTATACTCATCATATCAAAAATTTCCCAGGAATACTATCAGTCAATAAATTGGCCCTATGGTGAAAGTAAAGAGCAGTAACCTAACCCCAAGACAAAGGAACAGACTGAACTCAAATAATGCTTCAATTATCCATCTTAATTTTTTGTTCGTTTGTTTGCTTTTTTAATTTTATTAATTTTAATGAGAAAGAAATAACAATGAAACAGTTTCAAGACAGGCTAGAAGGACAATTATAATAATTAATATATTTCATATTGTTGTGTTCATAGTAGTTGTTCAGAGTACAAGATATAGACATGATAGCTTTTCTAAACACTATTAGTACAAATCTTTCTTCCCATTGAACTAAGAGAAAATAGTTGTATGCATAGTCCAATAGTCCATAATAGTAGTGGATTATCAGCACAACTGGCAATGTTGAAAGCTAGTAGCTAGAGCCTTTTACAGCTCAGCATATTGCTATGGCTTTACATAACCTTGTGGTTAGCCTTTTCTGCTGGATGGCTAAGACCAAATTAAAGCAAGACCTATATAACAAAAAATACACACAAGATGATTAAGACAATGGTCCCAAGAATCCACAACAGTTTGTTGTTGTTGTTGTTGTGGTGGTGGTGGTGGTGGTTGTGGTGGTGGTTGTTTGGGTTGTTGTTGTTTTTTTGAACCGGGGATTGAACTCAGGACCTTGCACTTGTCAGACAGGCACTTGTGCCCCTGAGCTATCCCCAGCCCCTCCAACAGGTTTTTGAAACTAGAAGTTAATTGGTAGAGTTCTCACACTGTCCATCTTAATTTATAAAGCTCATACCTATAATGTGGGTCTTTCTCTGCCGGGGCCCTGGAGCCCTTGTTCTAGGGTGCCCCACCTCAAGAAAAGTATAAATAAAATTCCAGGAAACAATGTACTTCTCTTCTCTTGAGGGCCACACTCTATTTCTTTGTGTAGTTTAAAATTCTGCCTCATCAATCCCTGTATTATTGCAATGACACATACTGAAAATTATTTTTCCCTGACAAAAATCACCAAATCTGCAAACATATTCTGCAGGTGATGTAGGTTAGGTTTCTTGTGTCTATTGCAGGAAACTTTTCAGATGCTACCTGGCGATACATTGGCCTCCTCTCCTACCATCTGTTCCTATCTTAGGCAGCTGTCACCTCCTCTCTGGTGAGAGTCACCTTCTCCTAGACTACATTAGGTATCATGCCAGGCATGATGGCACACACCTGTAATTCCAGTGCTCAGAAGGCTGAGACAAGAGGATTGTTGTGAGTTCAAACCCAGCCTGGGCTACAAAGTGACATCAAGACCAGCCTGAGCTGCACAACAAGACTCTGTCAAAAAAAAAAAAAAAATCAAGTGTCAGGCAAGCTTCTCTGATCTGGGCTCCCTCTCTGGATCCTGTCTGTCTTAAAGATCACATGTACCTTCCCAGAGCCTCCTCTGGGGAAATATCATAAGGATGTATCCCAAGCCAAGAGTCTAGCACGTTCAGTTGTCATACATTGTCAATCATCTGCTGCAGCTGGGACAGCTGGATGGGAGACATGGCCACACACCAGGAAGCCTGCTCAGTGGGGACATACGGTGGCCCTATTGCTGGCAGGAGGGGGACCTTCTGTGAACTAGTACTTTCCCTACTAGCACCCCATGTCCAAGGAAGTTGACCCTAAACAGCAGCAAAGAAACAACAAGAACAGTAACAACTAACTTATGATAGATGGAGAAGGACCTCAGGGAAAAAGATAATGGCCTAGCGGGATTTGTTTTTCTGACTTTACAAACAGGTCCCCATTTTCCATTTTCCACGGGACTCTGCGAGTTATCCTCAGAGCACCTCTGCACTCTATCAGCCCCTCAGAGCACCTCTGCAGGAGCTACCCAAGGAAGCTAGAAAAATCGGAACCTGAGAGGGCTTTTCCCAGCATTTTGCCCCGGCCATCAGAATCTATGCTTCAGGGATATAGCTTAGTGGCCCAAGTGCCTGCCTGGCAAGCACAAGGTCCTATATCCAGTGCCAGATAAAAATAAATAGATAAAGAAAGAAAGAAACCGTAAGGGTCAGGGATACAGTACAAGTACATGCTTGACAGGACCTTGTAGTCCTGAGTTTGATTTCTGGTACTGAGAAAGTAAAACAAAAAACAAAATACCCCAACAGAATCTGTCCACCACTACCCCTTTTTCTGCCCCTTCCCTGGGCTGTATGTGCCTGGCCTTTGCTCCTGCAAGCTCCTTTGGAAATGCCTGTCCATTACTCCTTCTCAACCTCCCCACTTCCCTGGACCCTGATTTTCCATCAGGCCCTGCTCAAAGCTACCTCCCTGAAGGCTTCTGGTGTTTTCTCCTATCCAAACTCCTGTGTCACAGCCACATATTTGTTGATTCATTGATTCTGACTTTAGAGTTGTGTTATGTTTTTTAAAATTATTTTGGGCCAGGCAGGGGATAGCTCAGTGGCATAAATGCCTGCCTGGCAAGCACAAGGTCTTGAGTTCAATCCCTGGTACAAAAAAAAATAAAAAGAAAAAAGAGAAAAAAATTGAGGTCTAGGCATGGTCACATGTGCCTGTGATCCTAGCATACAGGAGGCCAAGGCAGGATGATCACCATAAGTTCAAAGCCCATCTGGGCCACATAATGAGTTCAAGGAAAGTCCAAACGGCAGAGTAAGTCTGCTTCAAAAAAAAAAAAAAACCCAAACAAACCATTTGAAGGAGATTTTAAACCCTTTGAGAATAGTTCTTGGGTCTTAGAGCTCTCTGAGTTCTGAATTCTGAGTGTCTGCTTAGCATCTGCATATAGTGAATGGCTGTGGATGCTCAGGCCCTGTTCAGAGGCCAGGCAGGGTGGGCAAATAGTCTGTGCAAAGGTACAGAGCTGGGCACGAGTGCAGGGACAACATGGATGTCCAAGGACTGGCTTCCTGACGAGCTCTGGTGGTGAAGCGGCAGCATGTCAAAAGCCACAGTTCACTTTGTCTAAACAACCATGCTGGAATGTTCTGGAATCCTGGGCAGGATTTCTCCTTCCCACACCAGCAGCCTCAGGCACTACTTTCATGCATCCGTCTTCCTAAATGTACCTCCCTGCCCACTGGAAAATGTGATCTACCAATGTGGCTGCGGCTGCCCAGCCCCAGGCTTCATGCCAGCCTGTTATGCAGAAGACACAGGCAAAGGGGCGGAGCCGCCTCCCCACCTTGCTGACTGCTCCACAACTCATCCTTACAGAGGGCTTTGGTACCACTGGCTTATAATCATATTTGGGTGAAGTGTTGAGTTTCGTCTTTGAATTCCAGTCAGATAGAGACGAGGTGAGTTCAGTGTGCAGGGAAGAGGAATTGTGATTTTCTTTATACCTGCACTTGACCAGAGCCTTTGTCTAATTTGTGTGATGTATCACTCCACGAGGCTACCACATGCCCAGCACAGAGAAACTCATTCAGGGACATCACAAGGATGCAGGGATCACACTCTTTTATATATATATATATATATATATATATATATATATATATATATATATATATATATTAACAAATGACTTCATAGTTCGAGTTTTCCGTGTCTTTTCAATCTCTGAAGGATGAGTGAGCCCAGAAAGTTCCTAACATTGCCAGACATCAGAATCTCCCCATTCTCGGGTGGTCGTGAGTCCAAAGGCAGAACACCCTTTGAAAGTGTCTCCTGTGCTTGCTTCCACAGGGCATTCCCAAGTGGCTTTAGAACTATTTTATTTTGGTGAGCTCTTCAGACACTTTTCTTTGAGTTGGCCATTCTTCTCACCTGCCTTGATATTTCACAGTTATCTCAACAGAACTGTTGAAGGATTCTGAACTTGTAATTCAATGACATCCTTAACAAAAGTACATTAAAATACACCTTAAGGCTAATTTTAAATCTAATTTAAATCAATGCAGGCACACTTGCACTGTAAAAAAGAAAAAGGATGAAAAAATTTTCCTTCTTTAAAAAAATACATGCAATCAAATGAACCTGAGGTTTAAATCTATTGAACATGGTCAAATACAAGGTATCTCTGACAAAGCAAATAACTACCTATTCCTTTATATTTTATTACAAATTCTAACATATAAACTACTGAGGATATGTCTGTTAGTAAATAAGGATACTGCAGTGGTTTTGTCTTGGTTTAATATGTGGCTGCTCTTTGAAATGATGTTTACATGAGTCCTAGCTGTTTCTTTAACTCCAAGAAAGATATCTTATCATCAGTTTCTAACTAAATCAGGATGACTAATAATAAAATTATTTTTACCTCTTTAATAAATCCCTTCTCCTATCTTAGGGAGACCATAAAAACAAAAGTAAAACTATTCCCTAAAATTATCTATTAATCTGTCATCTTCTTCTTAAAATCCTTAATCAATATCTTCCCTGAAATCTCTTGTAATTAAGGTGTGCAGTACCTACTTCTTATTCATTCATTTATATCACAGTTATCCTCTCTATGAATTCTCATTTCTCCATCTCAATTTTGGCTTTGCAAGCAAGCCTGATATTTATTTCTGGGACTGATCGATGTCTCTCAGTTTAATCCTCAAATAATTATATTCAAACATCCAAAGAGCACAAATGTAGCAGCCTGACTATTTAACTGAAATTCTAAATCACTAGTTATTCATGCTAATGGTTATAATGAGTTTTTAAGGCATATATTATCATTATTTAACATGCCAGAAGAGAAGTTCAGCATTTTGGATTCTTGCTAAATTTCCACCATTGCTGAGATTGAAATCAGTCTTTTGGTTGACCTGCAGCTACCACAGAGTCTCTGCTCTCATCTTTTGTGCCACAGGGTCTCCTTTCTCCTCTGATGTCATTTTTGGAAGAGAGTAAGAGGAGACAGCACCAGTGAGCCCTGGGTCTCTATTTTTCATATCTTAGCCATGCACATTCACAGGTCTAGTTGGCAAGACAATAAACATGACTCAAAAGTGATGAGAGGAAGGGCACTTAATATACAGCCCTTACACACGTGTGTGATAGAAGACATGCACACACATCATGCAAGCAGTGTTACTGCTCCCTGGTCGCACACCTTTTTCAGTTTTCACAGCTATTTATGCTGTAAAGGCTGGGGACACATATTGGTTTTTGTGGCAATAAAGCAGCTCATCCTAACAATAAAAGACTGGAAGTTAAAAGATACCAGTTGGTTTTGTGCCCCTCCAATAAAAGAAAGCAAAGAGTAGCCCTGTGGCTTGGTCTGCACTCTCCCTCTCCACTCTACTGATTGCCCAGGTCACTGCCCATCCCAGGTAAGCAGCACATAGCCTGGAGGCAGCTCTGAGGACTGGCTCAGCCCAGGAAGTGGGCTGGCACTCCTTCACACTGACCCACCAGGAACAACCTTTCGATGCTCTGTAGCCTTTCTGTAGCCTCTGTAGCCGACTCATGTACACCTTTACCTGTGGTCTGTCCCACCTATTGCCTCAAAAATTTCTCTCCCTTCCTTCCCAGAAGAAAGTAGAGTAGGATTTTTGGAGACACAGCCATGCCAGCAACTCCTCAAGCCCTGGTGTACAGGGTAGGGACTATGCCCACTACCTCTAAAGAAGCTCCATTCAGTCCAGGGTATCAAGGTTGACCTGAGCAGCGGCAGGAGTGGCGGCAAGCTACTTGCTAATGGGGACTGGGGGAGGGGTCATCTGGCTGTGCTGTCTGATCACATAGCTGTTCCCTCTGCCCGACTCTAGTGAAACTGAAGGACAAACAGAATGAACCCTTGCTTTCAGTTCACTTCAAATGCCCATGATTCCATGAGGTCACACAGCTGCTCTGAAACTCATCTGACCAATTTTGCTGCAGGTGACACTGTGGGTCAAACCAATAGTGGCTATCTAGGCTACTTTTCAGAGACCTAAAGGCATTTGGAATTGAAAGCACCTACTTTCTCCTTGGGCCCACACAGGTGTTTCGTGAGTGGCCACTATCCAAGGTAGAAATCGCATCCTCATACCAGGCTAATGCTGCTGTTTTCTAAACATACCTCCTACGAAGGGCCATGAAAACCAAGCACTCATCCAGAGGCCGTGGATCACTTCAAGTCTAACCATCTTTCCCCACCAGGCATGGTAATGAAGTCCTATCAACCCAGTACATGGGAGGCTGAGGCAGGTTCTAAGGGAATTTGAGTCAATCTGGGCTAAATAGCAAGTCCAAAGTCAGCCTGATAGTTCCAGTGTGATCTTATAGAAAGAAGAAAGAAAGGAAAAAAGAAAGAAAGAAAGAAAGAAAGAAAGAGAGAGAGAAAGCCAATTAAATTAAGAGGCAAATGTTTAGGCTTCTCTTTTCACTTTGGCTTTCTTTTAAAACATGTTACTTAAACTGAACCCCATAAATGAAATTGCCACTCGCTTGGGGTCAGCGAGAGGCCCTGCCTGCCCCAGCAGAGGAGAACCATTCAGTAGTTCTTGTCCTCAGTACTAGAAGGCCCTGAGCATGGCTTTTGTCTATTTGCAGTCCCATTCCAAAAGGCACTCTTTCTTTCAGCACAGTAAGTTGTTTTTTATTTCTTTGTTTGTTAGTTTGTGGCTGTCCTGGGGGTGTGACCCAGGGACCCTTGCATCACCCTCCAGGCAGGCCCCTGCTCTGGTGCCATACTCAGGGCCCTTCAACTTTACAATAGAAACTAAGTTTGGTATCCAGGAGTTCAGATTTCCCTTTCCTTCCTACAAACCTCAGGCATCCCCAAAGCTGCAAAGGACAAAAAGATTCCATAACTGACTAGAATAAAAGAATCCAAAAAAAAACTGTAGTAAAAATGACGAAAGAAATAGCTAGCCAAGATCACCTTGTGCACATGACATGGTCACTGTAAGTGTGTCATGGTTTGTATGTTACAAAAGAAACAGACAAATTAGTAAAGACCCTAGATCCAGAAAAATTACTTCGGAAATTCCAAAGAAAGTATGACAAATCAGTTCAAAGATTTAACTGAAATTGATTTATTTATCCAAAATGCCAAGTCTTGCATTTCAGTGGACTTCTTAGATCATAAAATACTCCATTATGAATACAGCAGAAACTTGATGAACTATTTTTTTATTTGGCTTGTTTGCAAGAAAGCAATAATGTTGCCTCTTCCTGGCCACTATCAAGATTCTTATTATCATAACATTACACAAACCTATATTATCTTTAATTTTGTTTCTGCAAACTGATAGTCCTAAGAAGTCTCTTCTTTCCACTTAGTGAATTATTTTATTTTCAGTCTCCCCTTGGGTATGATCTCAACTTCCAGGGAAAAAGAGTTGAGAAATTCAAAGGAAATTGACAAGGACATGTGGTAGTCATCCACCAAAAGGCACAATAAAGCCCCCCCCCCATAAATCTATAATTCTTTGTTTAAACTTCAAAAGCACCATTGTCATTCACAATTGGTCCCACTGTATATGTAATTGACGAAGGACTTCAGAATGTCTGGCTGGATGGTGGGAGCTCCTTTTCCTCTGCTCACCAGCACTGCAGAGCAGCCACGCCTAGGAGTCCAAAGGACCCCGTCAAAAACTATCTGTGAGTCTTCTGGAGAGAGAGTTTCTGCCCAAAATGGCCCTGTGAGTTTGCACTAACAGAGCAACATCAGGCTAAGGGTGCAGCACAGTGGTAGAGCCCTTGCCTTGCAGAGGGAGGCCCAGATTCCATCCCCAAGAATGGCAACATTGATTCATCGGCAAACCCTAGAGTGGCCTCACAGTGTTCTTGGCATGCCAGGTCCTGCCACTGAGTCTTGCCTCACTACCTGTTGTTCAAGAGACATCCTGCCTGGAGCAGGGTAGGGTCTCCTGATGGAACAAAGGGACAGCATTGACTGAAATAAAAACACAATTCAAGGATTCTAATTCCTCACAAGACTAGATGATAACTGCAGAGCAGGCCAAAGAGGGCTGCACCTCTCTGAGACAAAAGCATCCTGAGGGAGGTGGAACAGAAAACTTAACAAAGTTCATGCAAAAATTGACCAGTGTTGACAACGCTGCCAAAGGAACAGCGGGAGAGAAGGCAGGAAAGAAGCACACAGGGCTTGGTGCCAGCCTGGCATGAAGGCACCAGGGCTGCCCTGTTCTCCTAGGTTAGCTGGCAGCATTCGTCCCCTTCCTGTCTCTCCTACATCTATCGGAAGTTTGTACGTTAGGGAAAACTTTAAGCTACATGGAGTAAGACTGAGGGACCATATTAAAAAAAAAAAAAAAAAAAAAAGAAAGAAAGAAAAGCTCCACAAATAAATATGACCCTACTCCTTCCTGCCAAGACAGTGGGGAATCCTAGAACTTGTTGATTCCCTTCCACAAAAGTGAGACTATCCAAAAACTCATGTGATGTATCGCTAATTTTACAAACAAGGAAGAAAGGCGATGTATCCAAAATGGCACGGTCACCTGTGGCCTCCATGTCTTCCAGCTGCTTCCCTTACACAGCACTACCTCTCTAGGACTCAGATTGCTGAGGAGTAATGAAGCTAATGGAATTAGGTAACGTGTAACCCAATTTCTCATTTCTCAATGAGATCAGGAAAGGAAATATGAAGTCAGGATGTGCGTGACCAGAAGATAGGGCAGCTCCAAGGAGCCCACGGGTAGACAGGGTTTAGAAAATACCCATTAAGGTGGCGACTTCTGTCAGGGTCTGGGACATCTGGGAGTTTTGTAGAAAGGGCTGTGCGCAACAGCAGAGGTGCAGGGGCCAGTTACGCAGGCCAACAGCAACAGGTGGGACCCATCTGTTTAGCGGTGAGGCTAAGAAGCAGCCTATTTACTTGTCCTAGGTCAAAGGCTCTTCATCTCTCCGTCGCATGGGATTTCTGCTGCATAAGAAGCTCAGATGGTGGGCCTAATATGGCGCTGTGTCCAGGGAGAAGCCATATCTCCCAGGGGCTGATAGATGCTCCCAATACTTCCTGAACCTGGCTTCCACGAATAAGGACTTGAACATTCTAGCAGACTGCACCTGCAGAACCAATCCAACTATATTTAATTATTGAGAAAAATGTATGTACATAATAACTGGGCATCTAGATATAAGTAATAGAGCTTTGAAAATGTATTTTTTTTAAAAAAAAGTATTAAAGAAACAGAAGGTCAGTATACATGACACCCTGTAGAACTCAAGATCAGGAAACCCTCAGTGAGGACTGGGAATTGCCTGGACTCTGCTTGCTATGCCTGATCTCTGTAGATAAACAGTGTGCATGCACGTGCACGTGAGCACACGCGCACACACACACATATGCACACATGTGCACGCGCTGTGATGTCTCTTGTCCAGCTCTCCACACTGCACACAAGACAGTCACCCACCCCTTGGTTTCCAAGTCAACAGGTCATGGAGCAGCCAGGGCAAATTTCATTTCTCAGTCCTTGAGCCCAGTGTTGAGTGTAGTGCAATGAAGGAGTGGTGTGCTCCTTCCAGCTACACTGGAGAGTCTGCCTCGGGGCTGAGGGGTGGTATCCAGGGCCAGCTGTACAACAGAGGCAGACAGAGGCGGGGGTGACCAGACACCCTCAGGAGTAAGGTGGAGGGAGAGCCCTGGGGTGTCTGCTCTCTGTTCATTGGTGGAATTTAAGGCTGGGGCCCTTGGGCAGCTTCCAGGACAAACCAACCATTTTGTAAATAAAGAACAGGAGACTCCAAGAAGTGGAATGCTTGCCCAAGCTCATAAAACTTACAGACTACAGTCCAGAATTGATCTTAAGTGCCCCTATCCCATCACTCAGTCTTCAGACTCCTGTTGGCTACCATCTACCAACTTCCTACCTAAAAAGCTTTTGGCTCATATACAACCATCCTAGAGATAGGAGTAGGGTAGTTTCCAACCCAGATAAGATCTTAGCCTCTTTGAAGTATGGGCCATGTGAAGGAAAGAGCACACAAAGAAGTATAAAAGTTTAACTCTGATCACTGTGGAAAAAAAATACAATATCATTACTTTCACTGTGTAGGAGCATTAGCCAATCTAAAGATCAGCACCAGAACCAGGCCCTGCAAAGAAAGCTTGCACCCAAGATAAACTTTGATATTTTTAATTCTAATTACCTTAGCTTGTAGAGACACAGGATGCCCTTTTAGAATTCTGAGAAGCATTCTCAAAGTCTCCACAGTTCTGACACAGTCCCCAGAGTGGGCAGTTGTATACCAGCTACTTTCTCCTAAATCTTAAATTTTGTTACTTAGCATTAACTACACACTTGGGAACAGTGGGACTACTTTCTCATCTCAGAATACATTCTGTTTTTCCAAGAACCTCATTTACAACCATCCTCGATATTTTTCAAACATGTGTGACTCCTCAGCTAAGATGCTGTCATCAAAAATGTAAAAGTCTATGAAAAATTAGAATGACTTCGGTTTGGCTGGGGTCCTCAGCTGGAATAATATCATCACATGTCTTCACTTCTCTTATATGTATGGATTTGCACTTCTGGGATTTTCTCTTCTTCTTATTGCTAAAGCCATGTCAATTTCAAAATATCCAGTTGACTTTCTTCCTAAGGAAGTACTCTGGCCTTTAGTATGTCGTTATTCTCTGCTTTTATAGCATTGCTCTTCCTCTAAACAAGTGGCATTCCTAACTATTTCTTCCATTCTATAAAACACAAACTGAATTGAGGGAAAAAAAATCCAAAATAGCATCCTTCTATTTTTGCCATTTTATATGATTATAACATGCTAGAAATGTCACTATAATTATAGCAACAAATTATTTCAACAATCCTCACAAGTGATGCTATTTATAGCCCATCAGGAGAGCATGGAGAAGAATCCACCCTAGCAGAAATCTTGCTCACAGCTGAGTGTGAGCCTGCGGCCAGCACCACCTGCATTCACGACACAGGGTAAAAACGAGGGTGACTATGAGTCTTCATTCAAAAATGGAACATGAAAAAGGGAATAAACAAAGCATTTACATGACTATGGCTTGGCATTCACTCCACATTCTTAGTTAGTTAGATACTGCACTGTAAATAAAGAATTACAATCACTGGCAACCTCTCCTGTAAGACTTAACTTTGGTCTCCCTCTGAGTGAGTCCTACAGGTTGGGAAGAGGGAAATAACAGGATAGTAGTGCTTAGGTCTAAGGGTGGGGTTTGGATGTACACATATTCCTTATCTATAATTTGTAGACTGTTCCAGCTGAGAAAATACAATCAGTTATCTTGTGTCCTGCTTATTTCCGTTTATTTCATCCTGAACAGAGGAACGGAGCTGGCTGGAATTGCTTGTTTGTTATGCCTTTTTCCCTTTTTATTTTTAGCCTCTTTTGTTTTGTAGTTCTCTTACCATTTTGTTTAACAAAGCTATAAATTCAGAGATGAAATAAATTTCATGGTGGCTCTTTAACCTTCTATGCATTTGTAGATATCTCAACTTAGCTCAGAAATTTCTCCTCAGGGTGACTATCAGAGGGGAGAAAAACATCATGTAACCGAAAGGAGTCCCTCAGGGTGTGCTCCAACGTCTGTATGTCTTTTGCGTATTACCTAATGCAGCTCTCGCCCTGGATCCTGCATGGAGCGCTCAGAGGTCATTCTGAAGGTGACAGGTAAGTGGCCTTCATCTCTGCCATAGAACCTGACCAGGCCATTCCGTGCACACCCAACAAGTATGAACAGCAGCCACAATTCCTGATGGCGACAACTATACAATAACCTCATTTAACAAAAACTGTATTCCCAAATTTCCTAATTCTTTGGGGTATCTGCTTTTGTGCCATTAAATGTTTACCTGACATATTTGAGATTCTGTCAAAGATCATCTCCTCCTCATCAGTATTTTCCTGACTTGCATTATTGCATCTAGTCTCTAAGGGTAAATCTGCCATGCGTTGGCTATCACTATGTGGTGGGAACACATATCCGGAGGGGAGTTTAATACAGGGCACAAAGTGGAAGTTCTAGCAGCAATTGCCTGGCATCCATAAAGTGATCTTGGGCCACACCTCACTAGTAAATGGGCAGTGCAGAGTGGTGCGTCGAAGGAAAAGACAAAATTTCAGTGGTTAGGAACTAGTAGCTTCTTCTGTTTCATGGGCAGAACCAGTCTAGAAAGGAAACATGACAATAACAGCAAACCACCCCAATAACATGTGTGCAACAAGGGCTGCAGCCGCTACTCCATTCGGAATGAATGAGCATGTGTTAATCATTAGAGTTTGGGACTGATCCCGGAGCATGTTGCACTATGATTTCAGACATGGAAAATGAATCATTGCATAGACAATAGCCTTGCATACTTGGATGGCAACAAAGCCACTCTTCATAGAGAGGGGCTCAACATGGACTGGAGAGGGCAGCATGACGTCATGGGTCACATTCAAGGAAGAAGGAGATGCATTTTCTTGGGAGACAGCAAGATGTTCCATGGCATGTGATCTCTCAGCTTTGTAAGGGAGTTCCAGATGGATGCTGAGAATAAGACACTAAACACAGCAACAACATGCTAGTTGGACAGCTACCTGACAGCCCTGGAAGACGCCTGCAGAAAGGGTCCCTTCATTAAGCTAATAATACATTGGCTTATGTGATTTACTGAAGCCAAGGGCTGGGGATAATTTCACAAAGAGGAAAAAATTTAGCTGCCATGGTAACCTGGACAACGACAGATCTGGATGTGACAAGATTCCAGGCTGAATTACACAAAGTCACCATAAGCCCAGAAAGCAAAGTGGATTTAATTAGTCAGTTAAGTCTGCTGCAAGAAAGGATGGCAGCATTTGTCCTTTATTCTCTTTCCAAACTAACGACGCGTCACTAGCTTCAGTGTTCCTAGAAAAGGAGAATTTTTAGCTAAGTGCATGACTGCAAAATGATGCTGCACACGGGAAATCCCCAAATATAAATTCTTTCAAAATTCCATGTCCAAATTATCTGTGACTGCTTGAAGGATGCGTGGAGCACAGGCTCCATTGTATGTCATTTCCCAACGCTGAGTCTTCAAACAATTCTCCCCATAGCCACAGATGCTAAGATTAGCACCTTCTAATTTTATCAGTCTATTAAGATAACTTTAGCACAGAAAACCTTCCTCAATTTATTAACCAAAATATATTTGGTAAGTACATATGGCATTTTATTACATATCAAATAAAGCAACTCTCAACAGAGGAGATTCTTGTGGACTGAGATTTTATTATCTGTGATGATAGCATGCATGTTACCACAGACAGATCTGCACAGGCATCCTAAGGGCACTGAAGGCTTCTCTACAATGGAAGAACTTGTAAGGCTGCTTCCTGTGCATCTTGCCTTCAGGGCCTTGGTGCCTAATCTGCATTTTATTTTATTTTATTTTATTTTATTTTTTTGGTCTTTTTGACTCAGGGTCTCGCTATGCAGTTGAGGCTGGCCTTGAGCTCACTTTTGTAGCCCAGGCTGGTCTTGAACTCACACCGATCCTCCTGCCTCAGCCTCCCGAGTGCTGGGATTACAGGCATGAGCCACCACTTCCGGCTTAATCTGCATTTTAGACTATGATTAATACCATGTCTTGGGCTGGGGAGATAGCTCCATGGCACAAGTGCCTGCCTGCCAAGTGCAAGGTCGTGAGTTTGAACCCTGGTTCTGAAAAAAAAAAAATACCATGTCTGTCTTACTTTTCTCTCCTGGCTGAGACAAAAATCCCCAAAATCCAAAGTTAAAGGGGTAAAGGTGTGTTTAGCTCATAGTTAGTAGAGGTTTCAGTCCACAATCAGCTGGCTGCAAGGCAGTGTCATTTAGCAGGCAATCATAGCAGAGGAAAAGCAGTTCATGGCAGAAGACAGTGAGGCAATAAGGGGCCTTAACAGCACCTTTCTGCCACTTGGATCTTACCCAACTACTTATGGCAGGCAGCTCAAACCTTTAATCCTAGTGCCCTTGAGCCTAGCGTTGTGGCATGAATCAATCCCAGCATCACACGCTCTGTATCGAGCCACCTCTGAAGGAGCCTCAGCTATGATTGCGTGTGGCTTCAGGTGGAGAGCATCTAGACATAAGCCATAAGAGTCTTTAAAATTGTTTTCAGGCTGGGGTGTAGAACAGTAACAGAGTACTCATCCAGCATGCATGAGGACCTGGTTTTCAGTCCTAGCGCCACCAGAAAAAAGGAGTGAATCTTTTTCATGACCCCCATTGTTATAGTTTGTGTCTAGTTGGCCCTGCAAAGCTTCATGTAAGTCATGGAGCAGATTTCTAGAGTTTGTGATTAACTCATGATCCCCTGGGATCATGGGAGTGAGTGCTGCTGGGATTGTGGGTGTGAGCGCTGCACCCATCCTGGGGCAGATGGCTGGAATGTCACTGAAGGCTGAGAGTCTTCCTTTCTGTTGCCCGTTGTTGCTGCTACTCCTCCCTTTTGTTCTTGCTGTTTTCCTTTTTTCCACCACCATGGGGTGCCACATGCCACTCTGCCTTGGAGCCAACTGCGTATGGACTGAAACCACCAGGAACCTTTCCTCCCTTCATTTTGAGTGTTGGGCATTTTTTCCCAGCAGGGAGAGAAGAGTAACTGAAACGTCCATCTTTGACCACTGATAATCTCATTCATGGCTCCTCTTCACCAACAGTTCTTGTCTTTCTTTCTCATATTATTTCAGGCACTTGAGCTCACCTTCTCTAAGATAGAATTTGCTATTTACACTTCCTTAGTCAGTTCAGGTGGCTGCAACTGAGATCTTCTGCCCTTTCTTTCCATTGTGCAGCCTTCTATCACTGTTTCTATCACTGTTCCACTATTTTCAGACTTGAAACTTCAGATTCATTATTTGTCTCATATCCTCATCAGTCACCAGCTCTTGCTAGTTCTTTCTTTGGATTTTCCCTCCATCCTGTCCACATGTTTCACACTTGTCAATAACAAATGAACTACAGCTCTGCGAACAAACCACAGGCTCTCAGGTCTGGATTGATTCAAACATCATCCGGTGATAAGCCACAGAGGAAGAGAGGAGTTCACTAGAAAGAGATATCCCTTGTCAAGATTCTGAGAATCCTTAAGGTGGGAAGGCAAGTCCAGCTTACAGGACTGGAGTTAAGGACAGGAAAGTGTTATCCAAGTGGCCAGAAGAGGCTTCATTGTATCACTCTGATTGAAGCTCAACTCTCTGTGTTTGCCCATCACAATGCAAATAACTCCCCAGCGTGGGTCCCCACAAGCCCCACTTTCTTGTTTCTGTTACTGACTCATTACGTGGGTCTTTTTCTTCCAGCTCTCCAAGGAATAAGAGTTTGAATCAACTCATTGTTTAACCCTGCGTTTAACCTCATATGTTTCACATGGGTATAGTTTGTTGGGCCATTCACTAGGATTATCTTTGGGTGAGGTAATACATACTGAACCCTGGATGATCAGCTATGGTCCCAAAAGGAGGAGGGTATAAGATAGAAACTGCTATTGTTTCAGGAAACCGTGCATGGACATGGCCTTTAGCAAAAGTTCCTTCTGTTGCTATTGAGAGAAGCCAGGCAGCGCAGCAATTCTTGGAAAAGTGCTGTTTCCTAGAATGTCCTTTCCCCAACAACCCTCACAGTACTACTCCTATTCATTCTGTGAAACCCAAAATGATGTATCATTTGTTCCTTATTTCACTAAGTTTACTTAACACCCCTAGCAGAATAAAAGTCAAACATACTGTGTGCACTTACTCTTGCTTGAGCTCAAATCCATGACGGCACAGAAATCACTAAAGTGTAATCACTTATTTGCATGGTTAAGCCCTCTATGGAACCTGGAATCTCTTTAAGTTAGGTTTTGAACTTTATTTATGTTATTATTTCCAACACTGATCACAGTATCTAGTAGTAAGAGTAAGTGCTCAACAAATGTCCTGTTAACTGAATTCCTTTTAATATGCTAATTGATTAATTAATATTTATGAACAATGTCTCTCCAAGTCTGCTCGTTGCTTTAGAAAATTAATTGTATGTAACTGAAAGGGCAGAAGTTGGAGTTAGAAGCAATGAATTAAAAGAAGCACCCATAAAAATGTGGATACGCCTTTAAAATATACAGTAGTCTTAGTGGAAAAAAAAAAAAAAGAATCTAGTGTCTTTTCCATAAATTAAAAACATAAACACATAAAATAATAATGCCAATTTTTCAAAGATACATGTAAAAAAATGTACATCAAACGTACTAAATCTGTTCAACACAGAAGCAGAGTAGATAGATTGTTCTTCTGACACTGGAAACTGAACCCAGAAGATGAGGAGCTACTCCCCTTCTAGTTGTTGCTGTTCTACTTCACTTTAGTTTGAAGCTGGATCTCACTCAGATGCCCCAGCTTCCTTCAACTTGTAGTCCTCCTGGAACAGTTCTGAAGAAGTCAAAGTTACAGGTGTGCATTTGTATAGGAATTTTTAATCATTTTTGTTGTTGTTTGTTTGTTTGTTTATTCATTCCAGGCATTGCACTTTGTACCTGGTGCTTGCCAGGCAGGCACTTATGCCACTGAGCTATAACCCAGCCTGGGATTTTTTAAAGAATAAAAATAAATAAATAGAAAAAGAAAAGGATCTTGCACAGATTAAAGAGGACAATATGTCTTGAACTAAAGACAATTATTAACTCAACCATTAATTTTTGGCTTAAAAATTGAAAAATAAAGACAAAGCAGGCTTTAAAATGGCAAAGATTGGGTCCATACCCTAGCTTTTACTTGTTAGTAAATTGATCCTTGGAAATTTATTTAAATTGTATTTTATTTTAGCTCCATTTAGTTTATAAAATTGAGATGTCAACCTCACAGGGCTGTCATAAAATTATGTTAGGAAATATGTATTGAATACATGTCATACAGTAATGAAAGCACTGTCCATAATAGTTTTAATTGGATTGCAACAGACTCCCTTCCTGGACTTGGCTATGGACTTTTTCCCAGTTCTAACACACCCATCATTACATCAGACTTCCAAATATATCATCCTCCTGTTCAAAAACTTTCTATTATATCCTACTTCCTGTTTTATTTACTTCCTAATTTATTGGGAAGATGTTGGTGGCAAGGAATAGGCTTTAGAAATTAGTTATCAGTAATTTTGATACGGTGGGGGGGAGACATGGTTGAGACCACTAGCAGGAGAACAGGGAATGATTGCCCTTATACCACAGGGTTAAACTGTAGCATTGGCTACTGGACACCTACCCATCTTTTACAGTGAAAAGAATGGCCTGATCTATCACCCGATGTGCTAGTCAGTCATTAGTGATTCAAAACCTTGTCAACATTTTTTCATAAATGATTGGCTCTAGTCAAACTGATTTTGCTATTTTTCTTTGTGTAGGAGCTTTGGTATTGCCTCAGTCTGTCAGTTTACCAACGAGATTCCACATCTCTTTATCCTCTATTTCAGTACTACCCATTCTTGGGGGCCAGGTAAAATTCTATTTGTTGTACAAAACTTCTGTAGTTTGTCCCAGTTTTTAAATAATTTTCCCTTGTGAGATTTCTATCCTTATTTAGCGTTATATACTGTCTTTTCACAGACTGAGTCATTTACTCAATATGAATTATGCCAATATTGAATGTAGAGTGTTTTATAGCTTCATGATATGTCTAGGTTTGGATAGTGATTTGTGCATAGTAAACCTGGAAAAAAAATGATCACACAATGAAGACGTTACTAAACAGCTTACAATATTCAGATAAGCTTAGCACTAAAATACCAATTTTTTAAATCAGGCAAGAGTGGGCAGGTGGGGCAATTAGCTGCTATATCTGTTAAACAATGAATGCAGAAGTCAAATTTGTTTTTCAAGTTTTCAGTTCCCCTCTCTGTATTTTTCCCCCTCTGTAGAGGTTTACAGACATATAATTTGGGGATAGATGGCCAATAAAATATTGCTTGTAAACTGGAAGTGTGCACAGAGATCCTTCTTTAAATGACATCTAAATGTGGAAACCCAGTCAACAACACAGAAAAAAAAAAAAAAAATGTGACTACGGTGACTGACATTGAAGGGGAGCTGAGGCCCTAGCTTTTTGTCCAACTTCCATTCCCCAAGTTCTTTGAAGCTGTGTTTGAAAACCTCAGGATGAAATAGCCCCCAAAGCTCTCAGATGCCTCTCAGCTGCTGACTCCACAGGCAGGAAGCTGAATACTCCCTCTCTTCTTTTGTACCATCCTTCCACGAGCCGGCTTTCAGGATGCTACCAATTATACAGCTGTTTGAGGCAGTAGATGCCTCACCACCCTCCCAAGAGTCTGTGAAGGTCACTTTGACCCATGTTTGCCAACAGAAAGACCCAATGGCATTTTTCATATTTAGCTGGTAATTGATACTACTTTGCAGCATTGTTTAGAGAGAATTATCCCAGTTTTATAGGACGATGAGAAATGGGATCTCATAAGAGCTAAATAAGTACCTCACATCAGGCAAAAACACGGGTAGCAGAATCATGATTCCAGTTACAGAATTTTTTTAACTCCAAAGCCCATGATATTTTTAAAGCAATGTACTGCCTTGATCTGACTTGAGAACAAGTGCCTGAAACAAAAAATGACTTTTGAAAAATCTATTTCAAGTAATATAATTTATATTTTCTCCAGGATAACCCTACTCACCTCTCTGAAAAACTTACAGTCAAACTTACTTGGTTCTCAGAAAACCCCTCAGGCCTGGGCAGTGTAGCATGCGGTGGAATAATAACCTGACATGGTTTGGAGGAGTGGCACGTACCATAAAGGTCCACTGTCCCTAATGTATCACTGTTGTGAGGCGGCGGATTTCTTAGGAGGTAGGGCTTAATAGGAGGGCTTTAGGTCACTGGAGCTATGTCCATAAAATAAATTATGGGGCCCTCCTTTCCTCCTAGCCTCTCTTTACTTCTTGGAGATCATGATGGATGCAGTTAACTTCCCACATCTTCCCACCATGTTGCTTTATATTTTCCAAAGACCACATGTTGGACTGAAACTCTAGAACCATGAACCAAAATCAATAGTTTTTTCATTGTATGTTAATCACTTCAGGCTCTATTGCTATAGTACTGTGAAGCTGACTACTATGGATCTTCTCCATGAGCTTTAAAGGCAGTTGAAGATGTCAGAGGGAAAGAAAGGGCCACCAGTCAAATTTACCAGTAGCCAAGGATTCTGCTCTTGGGATGAGTAGACTATTCCTGAACTACATCTCTGGATTCTCTACCATTCTTTGTGACAACCTCGCCTGTATCCATGTTTGGTTGTCTAGTCACTTTTTGCATAGATCTCAACTAATACTCTTACAGTGCAGAAAGACCTACACACAGTGTGCATTCCCATACTCTATATTTTATAGTGTCAGACTCAAGTACTTATCTTTTATTTTGCCAGCTTGGGCCCATCGGTCATGATGAAAGGCTGCAGTGGTGCCACCTACATTACTGAGATAAAGCAACCCACCCAAAGTCATCCAGACAGTGACAAATGCAATGCTCAGACTCCAAACCCACTGCACAGCTCTTGGATGTAACACTGCAAACTAGCCTGTCTATATAACCATCGGATGCTATTAACGACCTGCAGGTTATGTGCAGTTCAGCATTTTCCTCCTCAGGATGCTATTTGATTCTCATAATCAAGCTCTGAAAATGCTATATTTCAGGTCCTTGAAATCAATATATACTGTGGTAGAAATATAGCATGATTCTGTCCTCTTAAAGAAATTTCTATATGAGGAATGAAAGGGATTAAGTATCAGTATTTATTCATTTATTTGATCTTTTATTTCTTTTCATTTCAAGTGCTTTTTCAATTATTAATCATGCCCAATAAAGAATTTTCTTTTCTCTTCTTTTTGTCTCTTTTCATGGCCACCTCTGGGAACTTGAGGACTTTTATTCAGTGGAAATCTCAGACATAGAAAGGTCAGGGCTTCAGGGAACATCTTCAGCGTAGGCTGCTGAGCGGTTCACTCACCTTGTGTTAATACTTTGGATTGAAAGTGTTTCCCAAGATGTACGTGTTAGAGACGTGGCCCTCTTAAGACAGCATCAAAGGTAGATACTAAAAACTATAGGAGGTGGGATCGGACACAAAGAAGTTGGCCCCATGAGGGATGCACCCTTAAAGGAGATGGTGAATCCTGTCTCTTCTCTTTCTTCTCCTCTCCTCTCCTCTCCTCTCCTCTCCTCTCCT
>PVJA010032537.1:0-24046 GCA_004027025.1 Myocastor coypus | reverse complement strand
GTCTGTAGGTGGAGGTGGAGCTTTGGGATTGAGTAGTCCTGGTAGGCTCGTAGACCGGATCGGTTGCCAAACGGGCTATTTGATGGGTTCAGTGCTGGAGCTTGGGCTGGAGCGGTTAAAAAAAAAAGGGGGGGGGCGGGGAAAGGGAAGGCAAAGGATCCCGACCCAGCTGGCAAGCGGGCTCAGCTCCCAGCGGTGCGGTCTGGGCTGGGCTGGAACAGGAAGTCAGTCGCGGGAACGCAGAGGCGGAGCAGAGGGGCGCAGGGGCTTACCCGCGGCGGGTGCCCGGGCTCAGCTCCCAGCGGTGCGGTTTTCGAAGAGAACTTTTTAAAAAATCTTTTATATTATTATTTTGGCGCGCTCAGCCGGGCCTGGGGGTGGGGCTAGTGCAGCATGTGGTTCTGGGGATTGAACCGGGGTCCCTACGGTTGCCTAAGCTAAGCTGGCACTTTGGACCACTGAGCCATCTCACTGGCCCCTGAGGGAAGGGAATTTTGCATGGTGATGTTTTGCCCAAAATACCAGTCAGCACATTGCAGAGCAGAGAGTGTCAACAAATAACCCCAACAAATTGAAAGTAAGAGATGTCGTTCAAAGTAGACTTTTTGTAGCAATGGAATGAAACAAGAAATCGTAAGTGAGAGATAGCTAGAAAATTCCTAAATACAGCAAGATTAACTGACACATTTCAATATTGTGCCCGGCAAAGAAGTCTCAAGGGAGGTTTAAAATCATTTTGAGTAAAAGTGAAAATTTGAAAAATAGCCCATCTGTATTTGTGACAGCAGGCAGGGTGGGTGATGCACATCCAGTCTCTGGGAGACTGAGGCAGAAGAACCATAAGTTAGAGGGCAGCCCAAGCAATTTAGGGCAGTTCTGTCCTAAAATAAAAAAATAAATAAGTGATAACATCTTAGTATCAATTGATCAGGTGCAACAGATTTACCAAGACTATGGTAGTAATACAGGAGCCTGGGAGTGTCTTCAGCAGTGCAGTGTTTGATAGATTTGATCTCCAGACCAAAATAATAATCAGGATGGTGACCAGGAATTATGGATAGAAGGAGGGGTTTGTGGGAATTCTGTATTTTCTGCTCAGTTATCTGTAAACCCAAAATTACTGTAAGAAATAGTCTATTAACTAAAAGAGGAAACATATAGTATGAAACCTTTTTAACTTTTTTTTTTTTTTTTTTGAGGCAGGGCCTCACTATGTAGCCTAAGCTGCCCTCAACCTCATGGTGATCCTCCTGTCTCAGCTTCCCAAGTACTGGAATCACAGCCATGTGCCACTGCACCTGGCTTGATACCACTTTTGAAAAAAGTAAAGAGAGCTCTGTTCGTGTGTGTGGTGTGCATGTTAACACAGAAAAACCTCCAAAGAACTCTGTCATGGGAGGCAGCTGGGGTTTCAGGAACACGGCTGATCTTTCCACTCCTTAACTTTTCAAGTTTATTTTTGGGTCTCTTTTGAAACATGACACCCCTTGCTGCTAAAATAACACAGGACACTGTGAAACTTTTTTTTTTTTTTTGGTCCGTTTGTTTTAAAAGAAAGAAACCCAAAGCCTGTTTGCTGTGAAGTAAGATTTACTTTGGAGCAGGTTAAGAGTTAGCACCGCAGAGTACAGAGGTGGGAAGGCCCAGCACGTCTGTGCCCGAGTCAGGGTGGGGCTCTTCTGCCAGCTCAGCTCCTAAGCAAGGCTCCTTCCTTCTAGGGAAACGAAACTAACAGCCGGCCAGCTCCACCCACGCAAGAACCTTCTCCTCGGCTAGAAAAGTTCTCATTTGCCGGTCTTCTGAGACCTTTCTCCAGCCTCTGAACACACAGCGGGCCCAGCCTCTTGAGCACTGCGATGGACCTCAGAAATACCTATGCCAGGGATCTGGACAAATTCATCGAAATCTGTCTCCTGCCAGACACAGATTTCCGCAATGGGGTCAAACGTGCCATCCATATGATCTGCGAGTTCCTGAAGCGAAGGTGCTTCGAAGATACCTGCCACAAAGTGCGGGTGTCCAAGGCGGTGAAGGTGAGTCCAGGTATGCCTGATGGGGTGGGCATGATCTGAACCAGAAATCTCCCCGCCCAAGCTGTAGCAATAGCGCCTCCCTCCTAGACTCAAGGAGACAGCTGCAGAAAGAAACGGCTGTGAGAGCCCTGGAGCAGCCTTAGGGCTCAGGCGCTCCTGATCCTGCCTAGCACTGCATGCCTGTTCTCACTCAACAGCCCTTGGTTTTCTTGATGTCTTTCATAGGGTGGCTCCTCCGGAAAAGGCACGACGCTTAGAGGACGGTCGGATGCGGACCTGGTCGTCTTCCTCACTAACCTCAGCAGTTTTCAGGACCAGATAACACGTCGGGGAGAGTTCATCTCGGAAATTAGGAAACAGCTAGAGATATACCAAAAACTTAATTCAAATGAAATGTTTCGTGTAGTGTTTAAGCCCACAGGGAGATGGGCCAACCCCCGCGTGCTCAGCTTTGAGCTGAGTTGCCCCGGGTTCCCGGAGAGCACGGTGGAGTTTGATGTGCTGCCTGCCTTTGACGCCCTGGGTAAACACCCCAACTTTGGGGCCTCAGCTTCCTCCTCTAACTCCTTTCTCTCTCTCTTTTCTACTTTTCAGCTGAAATCTGTTATTGGAACTTTGCCTAAATAGCCTGTCATTTTAGAGCTATGGAGGGTAGGGCGATTTTAGAATTTCTCTTGGGACTAAGGTCATAATCCATGCAAAAGGGATGGAAAACAGCAGATGGATTTCTGAGAACAGGCCCAGCTGGTCGCTGGTGAACACACTACCACTCCTGACAGCTAGCAAAAGGCCTGCCTCTTACCCTGCACCTCCCAATCAAGGCTCCCCACACCTCCAGGGATGAAAGAAGCCCAGAGAAGGGCTGACATCTTGAAGTTGCAGTTTCCACCCTAACAGGTCAGGTCATCAAACCCTACAGACCAGACCCTGCAATCTACGTCAGGCTCATCAGGGAGTGCACCGCCCAGCGCACAGAGGGCGAGTTCTCCACCTGCTTCACCGAGCTCCAGAAAGACTTTGTGAAGCGGAGGCCAACCAAGGTCAAGAGCCTCATCCGCCTGGTCAAGCACTGGTACCAGATGGTATGCCCCCCCCTCCACCTTGCAGCGACCTTTGGACCAGTCCAGTAGGGGAGTGAGGAAGGGGAGAGAAAGGCAGACGGTGTGGGGCAGAGAGAGAGGGAGACGGGGAGGGGAGGGAAATTGAGGAAGGAAAGAGGAGAGAGAGGAGGAGGAGGAGGAGGAGATTTGAAGAGGGAGGCAAGAGGAGGATGCAGCAAGAGAGAGAAGGAAAAGATGGGGGTGGAGGGAGTTCATCCTTCCCTCGGGATGGTTTCTCCCGCTCTGCCTAGTCATGAACTAATTTTATTCTTTTTCACATCTGTTGCATTATTTTGATGGCATTTAATTCCTCTTATTCTAGGTCCTTATGTTTCTGGACATGATGCCTAGGGTCATTGTAAACTCTGTGCTCAATTCTTTCAGTGTGTTAGAGCCAGGGATCAAACCCACATTAAGGAGAATCCAGGGCTGGTGAGGTGTGGTGGTGCACGCCTGTAATCTCAGTGCTCTAGGAGGCTGAGGCTCAAAGATCACAACTTCAAGCCAAATCTAGGCAGTTGGGGAGCCCTAAATTTTTTAAAAGATCTATAGTTGCAGTTCAGTGGGAAGACCCTGTCCTCAGTCTTCCCTATTGAAGAACAAAAGTCCAGGGCACAAATGCTTCCCTGGGGCCAGCACACTGCCCTGGAAGGGTGAGCAGTAAGTACTTCTGGCTTTGGAGGCCACCTGGTCTGTTGCACCTGCTGACCTGTAATGTGAAAACAACCATGAATGACCTATGAATGAACAGACGTGGCTCTGTGCCAATAAAGCTTTATTTACAAAACCAGTTGGCAAACTGAATTAGGCCCTGACAAATGGACTTTAGACAGAAGCTGTGCAACCCTGTTTTCTTGATTGCTTTTCCTCCTCTCAGTGCAAGGAGAAGCTTGGGGGTTCTCTGCCACCACAGTACGCCCTGGAGCTGCTGACCATCTATGCTTGGGAAAATGGGTGTGGAGGAACCCTTTTCACCACAGCCCAGGGATTCAAGACAGTCTTGGAATTAGTTACGGAGTACAAGCAGCTCTGCATCTACTGGACAGAGTACTATGATTTTGAAAACCTCGTGATTAGAGACTACCTGCATCAACAGCTCAGGAAGCCCAGGTACCCTCCCCGGCTAAGCCCCATACACAAGGAGCAATCCCTGGTAGAGTAGCAGCACCCCAAGGATTGTGAGGTGCCCACGCCCCACACTTACTGAGCCTCCCCTGCTGCCTGTCACTGCACTGGGCCCTGGACAGCTGCCACTTGGTGGGGACCACAGCCTCTGGCATTTTGGGTGGACTTCTGCTCACCCTTCAACAGTTGGGGAAACTGGGGTTCTGAGCTTGTCATGAACTTGAGCAGAAAGCGGTAAGGAGCTTGTACAGACAGAACAGAGAGGGAAACAGCTGGGTGGCCCTGGAGCACCGCGGCGATGAGTTTCACTCCTGCCAGGCCTGAAAGCTCGCAGGGGTGAGCAGCACCATTCCTGAAAGCCTCGCGCACTGCGCCTCTGTTTTGCTGCAGCCAGGATGCTGAGCATTTCACGAAATTCGGCTGGTTCATCTTTGCACCCCATCTCCCAGATGGGCAGATTTCGGGTTCACTTCTCCCCATTGCACAGAAGAGGCTGAGGTTTTAAGAGGGCAGTGAGTTGCCCAAGGGCTCGCTGCCACCATAGGGCACGGGAGGAGCTGGGGGCTGGTTCATACTGAAGGCCCCTTTGCTCATGTCCTCTCGTCATGGTGGGGAGGACTTAGGGATACATCTGGGAACAGTGCCCTGCTAGGCCCCTGCTGGTGTCCCTTCCTCATCTGTCTTCCAGGACAGAGCCCGGCTCCTCACTGGTTTTCTCTGATGATTGCTCCTTAGGCCTGTAATTCTGGACCCAGCAGACCCTACCGGAAACTTGGGTGGTATCTACCCAGAGCGCTGGTGGCAGCTGGCACAGGAAGCTGAAGCCTGGCTGAACTACCCCTGCTTTAAGCAATGGGATGGCTCCTCTGTGAGCTCCTGGAATCTGGCAACACTGGACAAAACAGAAATATGCAGGCCTGGAAAGGTGACTGAATCTTGGGGCAAGGCAGACTTGCTGCTAGGAGGTGGGGTCTGGTCCCAGGCACGTCGTGGGGGCGTGGCCTGGTAGCTCCACCTCCCTTCCCCGGCTCCTCCCTTCCCTGACCCTCCGGGACAGGAACAGCTTTTCGCTGTAGCAGACATTCTCTCGAATTGCGCTGTTTTCTGCATTTGAGCATCTGTCAGCCATGGACTAAAACTTCTGAGACCGGGAGCTAAAACAGTGTCCTTTAAGTCATGAGTGTCAGATATGGCTTGACAATTTGTCACAGAAAGTGTGACTCAGCTCCGAGACGCACCCACATCAGCAGGCGCACAGGCTGGGCTCCGTATCGCACAACTGTTTTGAGCCCCGGAAGTTTCACTGCCTTGTCCCGAGCTCACTGCCCTGGTCCTAATTCATCAGGACGCCACTCCTGAGAGTCTCTTTGGGCTCTGGTTGTGCCCTAAGCTCTCAACATGCATGAGCTCATTCAAATCTCATGAGGGCCCAGGAGCCTGCTTGCGATCGCCTCAACTTGCAGACAGCAGAAGGGCCGCGAGAGGTGCGGTCACTTCCTAAGGTGCCTTAGCTGAGCATGGCTGGGCTGGACTCAGACAGCCTGGGCTCCAAAGCCAGCGCTCATTGCAGTGCGCTAAGCCAGCAGCTGTGTGGACTCGCCCCTTCTTCCCAGCTGGCCACCCCAAGACTTGGAGCAGCTGGGAACATGAGCAGTGTCACACGGCTAAGGAGGGCCACAGTGATCTGAACGTGGCTCTTTCCATGGAGCCAGGGGCACTTCTGATGCTAGGAAATTGAGGATGTCATGGTGTCACGGGTGGGTTCCCAGGAAAGCACCCTCGGGGCGGAGTTTAGAGTATGGGAAGTTTGGGGTGAAGGCTCCGGATCTGACACTCTGTAAGGAGGGAAGAGAGGAGCTGTAGTGGTCAGTAGCACTGCCACAAGCCGACAAGTGGCCACCAAATGTGTGCTCGTTCCCATCTAAGCCTTCCAAAGAGGCTGACAGGAGCCAGTCTGCTGCTGCCTCCCCTGCAGCTGGAACCTACCAGGGCTCACTCCAGGGGATATAGATGGCCCGGGCTCAGCACGAGCAGTCCTGAGGCAGCAAGACCAGCTCCTGACGAAATCATGCTTCATCTCCGCAGCCTCAAGTGAGCCATGCTGTGTTTCGGCAGGAGAGCGTCACCTCGAATCCAGGCCCTGGCTCCTACGCACACACATCTACTCAGCAAGCTCAGGAGGGCTGGTCATGTACTGTCCTGTGAACACTGGGCATCTGGGGGGACAAGGGACCCAGAAGATGGTCAGAGAAACTTAAACAACAGAGTGCCATTTGGCCTTGATTTCCATCTGCATCCTCTTTGTGCTCAGTGACAATAAATAAAAACAGCAGCAGATGCATGTCAGGCCCTTATGAACTTCAAGGTTAGGAAGGACGTATGTGTGTGCTCATGGGTCCAACAGCAAATATTTTTTAGGTGCTAAAAAACATTTTTTAAGGTCTTGGTACTAGGCACACAACAATGAACGAAGCAGACTAAAGCCCTTGTCCTTATGGAGCTGACATTTAGACATGCAATGGTGTAGGATACTTGTAGATGCCCTAGCTTTATAAGAAAGCGTGAGCTGAACCCCAGTGACCTGAGGTGCTGAGGCAGAAGGAGTGCAGGTTCAAGGCTGGTCTTGACAATTCTTAAACATTCAAATGAACTTCGTTTTATTTTTTCACTTTTTCAACGCAGCTACTAGAAATCATAGACTTCCTGGGGTGAATTGGGTGGCACAAGTCTGAAACAGCTCTGCCCCAGGAGGGGACCCCTGGGCTAAAGAATGGGATCCTGGGTCCATACTCCCATGTCATCATGCTGCTGTTGGTACCAGTCATTCATTGATAACTGTTCAGGACCCAAGACTCCCAGAAGTACAGAAGGACCAAGGGTGTCCTGGTCACCTGAGTTGCTGGTCACACTCGGCTTTGTCCTTATTGTACTTCCTGTCTTGATTCCCAGCAGGCCCCTCAGGTGAGCTCAGTTCTTCTCAGATACACATGGGAAGGAGGTCTTAGGAAATGGCTTCCACAGTCAAGGTGACACATCAAATTAAGTATCGCAGGCTCGGTGCTGGAGAGGAAATTGGGGCATCCCACCGAACAGCTGTGTGGTATCTTACCGGGTGGCTGGCCCACTTGCGTGGCCTATGAGAATGGCTCACATCCATAAACAATGCTACAACCAGCAATAGATTAAGGGCCTGAATGCCTTCCTTCGTCAAAGAATCACATGGTCACGAGATCAGGCTCGCATCTACACCAGGCTGCGCAAGACTATCTTTCAAAGGGGATAGAATTTTTTTCTGTACGTGACATGGACTCAGCCAGTGCCCTAGAGGTTAGAGTTATAATTCTCTGCACTCAATATTCCATACCAATGTACCAATGGGCATATTTTAAGAACAAGGGGTTCCTGTTACGGCCTAGATCATCCTAAGCGTGATCCTTCTCAGTTGCAGCCCTCCTGCCTCAGCCTCCCAGGGGGCAGAGATTAAAAAAATGTGCTGCCATGCCCATTTAACTTTTAACCAGCCATCCTGGTCATGGAAGTGGCAGTTCAGGGACATATTTACAAACACCCATGATGTTATCCTTAACCCACAGGCTGATGAGGCCTGCCCTTTTATCAACGATGTCCTCCCTGAATATAAACTCAGAGGATAGAATAAAGGCCTCCAGGCAAGTCCATGGCCACTGTGAGCACATTGTGAGCCTGAGTGACCTGAATGTATTTTCTACCTTCACTCAGTGCCCTGGCCTGATGCAGAAAAGGCCTGAACCCACCTTGGGTTTCATAGAGCGTCAGCTCTGACTCTCTGGTGACTGGTGGCAGGGTACCCTCCACTCCTGGGCAGCATCTTTGTCTAAGTGGCTGGAGGTCTTCCAGGGACACCATTGCCACAGATGCCATCATACTTCAGGGAGCCCTGAGACCTCCTGGCTCCAGAAACTGGGTAAGAGACATTGACCTGAGGCTCCTGGACATCCAGCCCTGATTTCCTCTAGTGACACAGACTGAGCAGTGTCCTTTATGGTTATCCAATGACTGACACCATGCTAGACTAACCACATCCAAAACTCTGTTGTCCCCGTAAACATGCTTACCTTGTGCAGTGGGCAACCTTGACTGACTTGCTCCGTGGCACTTGATCCCTCTCCCTTGACTGTGATTCTGGCAACCGGCTGAACTCAGCCTAGATGCCGGTGGCCTACCAGGTCACAGATTTGGGGTCCCAGTTGGCATCTCCCTGGAGGGGTGTTTATGGGGTCTTTCTGGGACCTCCGAATGTTGCAACAAAGGCACTTACTTAACTGACTCATCCTCAGAAGCTAGATGCACAGGCAAGCAAGTCTATTGGGGGGCTGGTGGCGGGCACCTGGTACATAGCCCAGCACTCACCCCAAAGGGCAGAAGAGCAGAACAGTTGCACAGTGGCAGTTCCCAGTCTAGTTCTGGGTCGTGGTGTGTGGAGCTGCATGACTTAGTGCAGCTACAGAAATACTAGAAAGCACAGGCCCGACTTGTGACAGAGGAACAAAGGAGTTTCACAATTTACATAGGGAACAAGTGGCCTCATGACAAAACATGGGGTGGTATCAGGTTAGATAAGGGGAACAAGAGGCTGGGGAGACAGCTCAGTGGAGCTTGCCTGGCATGCCTGCCTCACCTGCCTGAGTTTGAGCCCTGGTACTGCAAAAACAAAACTAAAAAGATAGATAAGGAAGACAACATTTACAAGAAACCAACTTAAGGAAACAGAAACGTAAGCTTTAAAAGCACCTGCCTTGGGCTCAGCGGATGGCTCAGTGGTTTAAAGCGCCTGCTTGGGAAAGCTTGGGTGGCTTAAGGGACCGCGGTTCGATCCCAGGCACCACATGCTGCGCCAGCCCTGCCCTTGGGGCGGGCTGAGCCAGCCATAAGAATGAGTGAATAAACAAATAAAGGTTCTGAAACAAGAAAATAAATAAATAAATTAAAAAAAAAAAAAAAAAAAAAAAAAAAAAAAAAAAAAAAAAAAAAAAAAAAAAAAAAAAAAAAAAAAAAAAAAAAAAAAAAAAAAAAAAAAAAAAAAAAAAAAAAAAAAAAAAAAAAAAAAAGCACCTGCCTTGCAAGTGCAGGGTCCTGAGTTCAATCCCTGGTACTGCAAAAAAAAATAAAATAAAATAAAAATAAAATAAATAAATAAAGGAAAGAAAGAAACTTAAGGTTTAAAATAACACTAGAACACACAATGGCATTAGTTTAGTTTTCTTCTCCATATCATTGCCCCCTCAAGGTCAGCTTCCTAAGCTGATGAAATGTCTTCAAGTTTATCTACAGAGGTTGATACCCAAGATTTCTACCAACACCAGATGGTGTAGCTGCTCCAGTCTAGCCTGAATTTCCACAGTCATCCAGTCAACCAAGTGACACTCCTTAGAAGAAGAGCAATTGTCTCCATTTTGGCTGTGCCTAACCCTAGTTCCATGTATTGATACATACAGAGTCTGCTAGGACTCTTCCTCATAAGCAATGCATATAGGTCTAGCTAAGGTGCTAGTGGTCAACTTTGAAGACAGCTCATGTGTTTCCCTGGAAACCCCACCTACTGCTCTTTAATATGAGCTGGGTTGAAACCAGATGAACAGCCAATGATTCCACGCTGTTGGCTTGGATCGAGCCTTGAGATAGAGGCTATATTGCCTGGATCTTTATTATTATTATTATTATTATTATTATTATTATTATTATTATTATTACGGAGGCTCAGCCTGACCTGGGGGCGTGGGGCTGGCACAGCACGTGGTGGTGCTGGGGACTGAACTGCAGTCCCTGTAGTTGCCTAAGCCTTCTTAAGCAGGTGCTTTAGGCTATTGGATCATCTCACCAGCCCCAACTGCCTGGATCTTGAAAAATCAGAGATAAAGAACTATACTCCAAAACAATAGATACTACCTTAACTGTATAATGCAGATCAGTCTCTGTGTATCCTTCTCTCCACATATTGCAGAGGTAAATGCAGGCCTCCTATGCAGCCCAGCTCACAGCAGTCACCTGCTTCCTGCAGTTGTCAGTCACTCCTCCTTAAGCCCCTCCTCCTTCATAACTCCATAAAACCCAGATTCAGCCCTGCATTGAGTCCTTTGTTCTGGGTAGCTGTCTTAGTTACTCTTCACTCACTGCTGGGACAAATACCTGACACTAAAATGCAGGAAGGAAAGGTTTATTTAGCTCACAGTTCGTGGAGGTTTCAGTCCATATTCGGCTGGCCCAAGGCTGAGTGGAACAGGGCAGAGAGCATCCAGTTCATGGCGGCGGAACAGCAACAAAATGGTGGCAGAGGTAGCCAACCAAACAGGGCAGCAGAGAGCAACAACTCGAGTCTGTCTCTCTGTCTCTCTTTATATTCCAATCAGGCTCTCTGCCTTAGGATATCCACCCTAGACCACACCCATAGTCCCATCCCTACTCAGACCGATAACCGCATCAGCACTAAAACACATAATCCCAGCGACTCATGAGTCAAGTCTCAATCTATAGAAGTCCCCAGCCAATGACTACATGAGGCTTTGGGGGGACAACTAGACATAAACCATAACAGTAGCCATAACCATGGCTGGATTTAGGACCCCTTGGCTCCCCATAACTATAAATATGCTTTAGTGTCTTTATTCTCACTGTGGGTTGCACTGGAAGTGGTAGATCGGCATTAACTTGATGGGATTCCAATACCTTATCCTTGGGATTACAAATATAAACATCCCAGACCCAGATGAGGACCCGGAAGGGCTGTCTATTGGTGTACAGATGACCAAAGGCCCAGCCAGATTTATTAGTAGAGAAGTCAGCCAGGGATTTTAATTGTATATCTAAGCATACCACCCTTGGGCTTTAATTTATTTATTTATTATTGTCATTGAGATGCTCACAGCTGGCCAAAGATTTTATGATGATTTTTGACTTACTGGAATTTCTTAAATGAACTGCCAGCGGGGTTGCTGGTGGTGGTAGCAGATGAGGGTCCAGATATGAATTGGAACCAGGTGTGGACAAATTGTCCTGAAGCCCAAGATCTGACTTACAGGGGAGCCAATTGAGGCCCAGATGATGTTATGAACAGTACTGCACATTTCTGGGTCATCTCTGAGAAAATAAAGTCTAGCTTGTCTGTGGTCTCACAGTTGTTGACCTGGTCTCCTAGGCAAAAATGAATCCCAACAACATTTATCTTATCTGTTTCACTTTCTTTTAGGGCCCCACAGGCTGGAGTCTTTGGTCCTTATATGGGTGAATGAATCTTAAGGGATATCAGCCCGCCCAGCTGAGCAGTCGCATTTAGAATCACTCCCTCCAATGGCCGAGTCACAGGGAGCTGATAAACCGGTTCTGTGGTGTCCAACCTGACCAGAGCCAGAGGAGGAGCAGCAAGAGGGTGACACAGATGGTCAGCTTGATGCCAGTTTCTCTTCCTCTTGAGCCACTGATGCATTCTTCTGGGAGGAGACACTGTCTTGGTGCTCGGTGGGGTCAGCTCGCCAGACAGCATTGGTCTGGTTCCAGTCCATTGTTTGGCACAAGACTGATAGATCCTCAGAGCAAACTCCAAAATCTTAGGAGCAATTGGGGTGGTTAGTATGCATAGCGCCCCACCACTACCACCACTTGGGCTGCAGAGGATCGTCCATCCTGTCCTTGACCAAGACTTGGTCCCCAGGTTAGAAAGGATGCAAAGGTGTGTGCAATGGGATTGGGCAATGCTACAGCACCGGCTGTCACAGCTCCTCAAAGATCCAATGAAGGGTCTGTAAGTGGCAATGGAGGTCAGCCAATGCAGCTTCTTGGGGTCCTTTTCTCACAGACAACCATGAGGGAGACCACAGAAACAAGATCCTGAAGTATGTGAGACCATCTTGGTACACTGTGCACCAGGATCACAGGAGGGCCATCGGCAACACATTTGTCCAAGTCATACTGGTCTCTTTGCAGAGCTTAGCCAAGATAGACTGAGGGTGCAGTTTGTCTCTCTATCTCCCCAGAGCTCTGGAGCAGTAAGCTACATGCAGCTTTTCTTCCCTCTAGAGCTGAGGCCAGATCGCAGACTACTTTACCTATGAGGCTGACGTTACCTGACCCAGTGTCACAGGGAGTTCATAGCAGAGACCATTAACTCCATAAAAGCTCAGGTTACCTCTCTAGGACATTTCAGTTCTAGTCGGGACGGCTTCTGCCCAAACACTTTCCGGTTATTGGCTTGAATTCATCGAAGTCAACCTCAACATCTTTAAAGGAGTAATCCTGTACCTCCTGGTGCCAGGATGGCAGTGGCGCTACTGTCCAGGGTTGTTGCAGGTGCAAAGCTTGCGCCTTCGCATATAGAGGAACACAATGTCCAAAGTCTGGGCAGATGGAAATACCAGCAAAGCAGCTCCACCATAGCAGTTTTCTTTTTTGAAATGAGTATAGATACGTAGATCCTACATGACTGTAGTGGTTGATACAATGTGTCAACTTGGCTGAATGACTCAGTGGCGTGGTTCCCTGTTGGTGGGAGCCCCACTCTGGGGTACAGTTGGTTCCTCCCTGAAGCATGACCAGGGCCTGCCTAGGATATGATTGGCTTTCTCCCTAGAGCAGGATCAAGGGCCCATCCTGGGATATGATTGGTTCCACCCTAGGACGCAATGGGCCCACGTCAGAATGACTGAGCACAAACAGACTTTTTAAAGGGCTGAAGGAGGAGTCAACACTCACTTCATCGGACAAGCTTCAGTCTTCACATTCAGCCTGGACTTCATCATCTGGCTTGCAGCACAGACTCTTCAGCCTCCAGCTTAGATCTTTCACCCTCCATCACAGATAGCGACTTACATGGAGTGCTGCAGTGAAGTCCAGACCTCGGGATTGAATTCTTCAGTCCGGAGCGTGCAGATGCCCTGTGCGCGCTTCCTCATCTGACTCTGTGGCTGACTATTGTAAGCCAATCTTATAATTCCTTATATTTTGTGTTAATATCCATTCCTTATATTATATCTCTCCTGTTCCTCTAAGTAAAACCCTGACCAATACAATGACCAAATGCCCCAAAGAGTCAGATTGGAGCTCAATCTCACTTGGTAGCACTAGCCACCCATTTTTTTCAGTGGCTCCCTCCCACTTAACCCAGTTTAACTCACTCTCCAAATAGGGAGGTCCTTTTAGATAGGGTTCATGAGTACTTTCTCAGGGGCAGAGTCTCTAGATTGGCCATCTATTTTGCTGCTAAGTCCATAGCCTGGGTAGTGTATGATGGCCACCTTTCTTGGCATCAAAACTGTGGCAACCTTAATAATTCTTCACAATTTTTGATATTCTTAACTGTTGTCAGGAGCCCTATTTCTCTATATCACCCCACGCACAGGCACATGGCAAAAGCACAGTTGTCAGTGCAGACACTGACCCATCTGTCCTGTTCCAAAGCCCGAGTGAGGGCCATCAACTGGGCTTCTGGGCCCACGTCCCAGGAAGAACTTTTTCTTGAACCATTTGATTGGACGGCTTGATCTGTCTTGACAACAGCTGCTCCTGCCCTCTGATCACTATTACCATGCTGCTGTCATCTGAAAACAGGATCAAATCAGTGTCCCTGAGGGGAGAATCTGGAGGACTGGTCAAGTTGAGTAGAGCATGGCGACCAATTCTGTACAGTCATGTTTGAGTCAATGTGAGCAGCAGTGAGGCCGAGATGAAAGCCCGGATGGTTGCTGTGTTTTACCTGGCATCATCAAGAAGGGCCCCACCATTGGTTCAGTCAGGATCTTGTTGGGCATTTGTCACTGGGACCCCTAGTAGAGCTTCAGCCGCATGAGGGGTGTATACCTTTAAAGTCTGCCCCAAGGTCAGCTTGTCAGCCTCGTTTACCAGTCTGATGGTGGCAGCCACGACCCATAGGCAGGGAGGCCAACCTGCTGCCACTGGGTCTAGCTTCTTGAACAGGTATGTCACAGGTGACACCAAGGTGCAAGGGTCTGAGTGAGGAGCACCTGAGCTATGTCCTCCTTTTTTTGTCTGGGAGGCCCCAGGCAGGTGTTTAACAACTCCCTTCTGAGGATATAGCAAGGAGACTTAGGCTTGACCACAAGGCACAAAATCCTTAGACAGGGATTTAAATCTGTCTCTTTTTTTTTTTTTTTTTTCCAGGACCAGGATTCGAACTCATGACCTTGCAATTGCCAGGCAGGCACTTGTGCCATGGAGCTGTCTCCCCAGCCCCCTAGGGCTTTAAATCTCAACTGAATGACTTACTAGAAAATCATTTTACTTTAGTTTTACTTTAGTAAAATGACTTTTAGTAAAAATTATGAAGTTTTTTAGTATATTTGGTACAGGGTCTCACAACACGGTTCAAACTCATAGTGATCCTTGTTTTCAGCCTTCCCAGAGATCGTATTACAGGTGTGTGCCACCATACCTGGACTCAGTGGTCAGCTCAGTGTGCCTAGGGGTGGGCCTGGCCCAGCCTGCCAGGGATCAAATCTCGGTCCCTGTGCTTGCCTAAGTAGATGCTTAGTCTGCTGTGCTATCTCACCAGCCCTTAATTATGCTTTTTGAATCTCTGATTGCTTTAGCTGTTTGGGTCAACTAAACTGTTCCATGGTGAAATCTGCCTGAAGAAAATTAATTAAAACTTTTTTTGTCCTATCAACAAGGTATTTTGTAGTTGAAGCTTATATATACATATGAATGTAAACATTTGCAATTTGAAGATGTTCATGAACATGGTCTGGTGGTTTTACACACATTATTTTTTTAGTTCTTTGATCTACAACAAATACTATTATCCTTGAAGCCTGATGCCAGGTATTAAGTAGCTGGGAATCAGAAGCACCAATGATTTTTATGTTGCAGGACAGATGCTTAAGTAATTTCAAAGAAGAAGGGGTTTTGATACATTGTATTGTACAGTATAGATTTTCAATATAGGCAGTTAGCTCTTGACTTGTGCAAAATTCTAAGGAACAAACAAAAATGTGCACACACACACACTTTTTTCCCCATTACACACATAATACCAGAAGCTTCTTGCACAATACTGTAGAAGCATAAGAATTTGAATGCTAAGCGTCAGGCTCAATGACATCGCAATTCACAAGGCCAAATTCCTCCCCACTGTTGGCATAAGATCATCTCTAGCATTTTTAACTCTGAAGTGAGGTGAAAACCTTTCTACATTTGATGGTAAAACTTTTGGATACCTTTGCCTGTGGCATTACTTAGCATGTGAATGATAAGTACTTCTTGCCCGTCAGAGCTCAAGCACCTTTTTGAAAACAAAATTATCACACCAGCTCTATTTGCCACAATCAGGTCAGAACTGTTACAAGAAAATCCTTCTATAATCCTCCAGGAAAATTAAAACTAAAAGGCTTTCTATCCTCTACCTTTTACTCTACAACTTATGTTCTTCATTAAGCCCAAATTGTTTCATGTCGTGCTTCAATTGTTTAAATGCCTGGAGTACAGCTCTAAGATAGCAAGCTGGATTTTTAAAGCAAGTTCATCAAGGGCCACGCCACACACAGGCCTCGAAGGTGAGAAGGAATTCCCTGCTTCAGGGAACATAAAAATATCAGACGTTTGCACTGGCCTGTGAGGTTTCTGGAGACAGCAACATGTGGCTATAGCATGGCTTGATTTTCCTTATGTGAGGGCATTAATCTCCTGGGGCGCTTCTTGTTCCTAAGGCCAGCCAAATCTCTTTATCTCAGTTGTTTTCTTCTTGTTCAGGAAATCAAGTCCTTCTCTGCTTAGATTACACAGGGGCAGGATTGGGATTTTTCCTTTGTATAGGTTACTCGTGTAAAAGATACAGATCATGTCTGTCTCTCGTCTCCGTCCCCAGCCACTGGCACCTGGCACAAAGGAAGAGGGGGGCACAGGACCCAAGGACATTGAACTCCTGGAAGTGGAGTCTGGCCCTGCCTGTGGCCACAGCAGCCTTGAGCCTGGCAAGGTGCCAAATAGGGCGGTGGAGCAGCAAGCAGTGGGGGCAGGGCAAGGGTATCCTCTTCCTCTCAGGCAGAGGCAGGACTCCCCTGTGTGGCTTTGCAGAGTGGTCTTTTCCCTCGAAAAGGAGGATGGACTCTGGAGGTCCACACCTACCCTTTCAGAACCAAGAAGGAAGGCCTCAGACTGCAAGCAACCGAGAATCAATATAAGGAAACTGGGCAGGCGGCTGGACTTGCCGGTCACCACATGCCAGATTTGCACAGCTGTCTGAGCTTCTGCAGCCCCTTCGGCTGGCCACCCAGTACCAGCTGCGCTGCTCTGGCTTTGCCTTCACCCCCCCATCATTCTTGAGTCTGTCCAAGTTCTTAATCGTACATCCTAATGCAGGGGCCTTCGAGGGGCCTTCCCCACATTGGCAGCCTGAATCGAATTGTAGACGAAATGTCTCCCACCTCAGTCACGCCCAAGCCCACTTCGGCAGAAATCCAGCCACAAGGGTCTGAAACACAGCAGGTTGTAGACAGCTGCGATGCCAACAACAGCTCTTGCCAGCTGATCTTTAGCAGGGTCTCCACTCACGTTGGCTGCGAAGAAAGGTCCAGGCAGGCCATGTAGGAGTCCGAGGCTCACATTCGTGATAGCAGCGAAGATGAGGGTGGCAAAATCTGAAATCACAAGCCAGGGAGGGACAGCTATAAAAACGACCCCATGGAAATAAAACTCACAAACCTGAAATATGAATATTTCTAGTCCTGGGAAAACAAAACCAACCACTTGCGTGCGTGCGTGCGTGCGTGCTTGCGTGCGTGCGTGCGTGCGTGCTTGCGTGCGTGCGTGTGTGCGTGCTTGCGTGCTTGCGTGCTTGCTTCTTTTTTTTTTACCAAACAGGCTATTGCAATCACTAACAGGACTCTCATAGCCTCCCAAGCCCTGACTCAGATGGGATCAGGACAAATGATAAATGACCCCTAGGTCTTGAGGTTGGGCCTACAGATTCTGCAATTCCAAAGTCCGGGCAAAGAAGCTCCCCGTGCAAGCCAATAGCAAAACCAAATGTTACAAAGTGTAGTCAGCAACTTCATTGTCTTGCTCCGTAGCCCTTGATCCCGCTCCCTGGACCATGGTCTGAACTCAGCCAAGATGTTGGTGACCTCTCTGGTCACAGATTTGGGGTCCAGGATGGTGTTTCCCTGGAGAGCCTATCTATGGGGGGTCTTGCTGAGGTCCTTCAAACATGGCAGCAAGCTTGTATATTCGATGACGTCGCCCTTGGAAGCTGGATGCAGAGATAAGACGTTCCCTGGGGGCTCGTGATGGGTACCTAGTACATGACCAGACACTGACCCCAAAGGGCCAGAGGAGGGAATAATCAGAGTTTCCTGCGGGTGGCGCGGTATGATTTAGTGCAGTCACAGAAATACTACAAAGCATGGGCTCAGCTTGTGACAAAGGAACAAAATTGTTTCACAAATTAGGTGGAGAGCAAGTGGCCTTATGACAAAGCATTGGGTGGTATCAGATTAGGTAACTAGGACAGCGTTTACAACACAAAACGGTATTGATTTCATTTTCTTTCCTGTGTCACTGTGACTTGGGGTCCCTGGCTGCCCTCCAACCTCAAGGCTCCTTCAGTCATTGTGTTCTCCTGGCCCCTACTGGTGGAGTCCTATCAGTCCCTCTGCCAAGCCCTTCCCAGGAGGTCACCACGGAAACCCTCAGCGATCCAGTGCATTCCATGGTGCCTTGGGGGATTGCTCAACCCTCTGGCCCTTCGCTGGTGGAGTTTCAGGGCCGACAGAGTAAATCCCCCCACTCCAGGGTACTCACTGCCCCGAGCCTCTCATTCCCTCCTCTGCCTTCCGCCATGGCCCATCCAGCACTGCAAGCTTTTCTCATTTCCCCCACACACCTAGGGCAGGTAGCGCATCTCCTAAGGTCCTCCTGGGTATTAAACCCTGCATTTAGAAAAATTTCCTACAGTGAACAGCACTCCCTTATCTGAACTTACCCTGCAGTCCTCTGAGCCAGGGCCCTCCATGTCCACTCCACTAATCCACGCTTGACCTCTGCTAACTTGAGAGGTCTGGGCCCTCCAAGACCATGGGCTCTGGGTCCAGCTTCTCTAGCAACCCAATCCAACCCAGCTGTGTGATGTTGGGCCTAAGCCTTGTCATAGGCCTGCCTGAAAGATAGGAAGGAACCCAACACTGGGCCTTATATCATTTTGGCTCCAAGAGTTCAGGGCAGACTTGGAGATTCAAGATCTCTGAGTACTATCCAGAACTCATGTTGAAACTTTGGCACAGTTGCGACGTGGAGCCCCCAGAGGAGATGAGGTCACTGAGAAGGACAAATGCCCTTTCTCACTCTGTGGAGTTGCTCTGTCCCTGCAGTACTGTGAGCAGTGCTGTGAGAAACACTGATTACTAACATGACTCTCATATCTTGCTTGTCCTGATGAGTTAGTTATTTTGGGAAAACACCCTGAAGTAGCATTGTTGGACTGCATAGAAGCATTGATGATGCATGGATGGATGGCTGGATGGATGCATGGATGGAATTTCCAGTCTGATTTCTGAAGTCGCTGCACCATTTTGTATCACAACGACCTGGTGCGAGCCTCCCCATCCCCCACATCTTCGTCACCCTTGCCTTCTTTTCTGTGATGCCATCCTAGCAGGAGGGAGCAGATGTCTCTTTGTGGCTTTGATTTGCATTTTCCCTGACAAAAGGTGACACGGGAACAGCTTTTCCTAGACCAGACACCATTCAACAGCTTTCTTTGGAGAAGTTTCTGTTCAGTTCTCAGCCTAATTATACCCAGGTTTTTATTGGCCTCTGTTGCTTTTGCTATTGTTAACATGCTGTTATTATAAGTTCTTAATATAATTGGGGGACCAGCTCTTTATCAGATAGATTGTGGGGCTGGGGAGCTAGCACAGCAGCATAAGCACCTGTCTGTGTTGCTCAAGCGCAAGGTTCCAGGTTCCACCTGGTCACACACACACACCCTAGATAGATGGCTTGCAAATATTTTGAAGATCAAGTCTTCATTAGACACATGGCTTGCTGATTGTGCCCCTTGATGCGCAAAAGCTCTCTCATATAGTGTAGCCCTGCTTGTCCATTTGAGGAGTTGTGCCTGAGTACTGCCTAGGTCACCCACTTTTTGACAAGATCAAGATTCAAAATGCTCAATGGATTGTTGGCAAAGGTTGAAAAGAGGACATACCGGAGTTAGGACAGTCTCTTCAGCAAGTGATATTGGGAAAACCGGATCGCCACATGCAAAAGAGTGAAACTGGATCCTTACCTCACACCGTATGCAGCGATCAACTCAAAGTGGAACAAAGACTGAAAATAAAACTCCTAGAGGAAAACAAGTGGGACGCTGCATATCATTGGCTCTCAAATGATTTAAGGCTGTGGCACCACGGGCATATCTTTGTGTACAGGGTACAAGGCAGGGGAATATTTCACCAGTCTACTGCACTGGTATAAGAGTGTGGTTATTCCAGCACAACTGTTGGGGGACCAAGTTTTCCCCACTGGCCTGTGAGGCCTTCTCTAGCACCTACTCAAGGCCCCTGGGTGTGAGTCAGTTTCTGGCCTCCACTCCTTTCCACTGATTTGTCTCTGCACCCTAGAGCAAAATCTGCCTCATCTTAATTACCAGGGCCGTACAGAAAAGCACTTTTCTCTTTTTATCAAAGTTACAGCTCCTCGTGAGTTTTTCAATTGCTATATAAATTTCATACACAATCTGTGAGATTCCACTCAAATGCAAAGAATTCAAAGCATTAATTTAGGAAAGATAATAACCGTGTAAGACTGAGAAGTCTAAGCCATGACACTGGAGTTTCTACTTATTTAGCCTAAAAGTCCTACCAGTGCTTTATCGTTTCCTCTGTAGATATGTTCCATGCCTTTTAGCATATTTATTCTTAGGGGTCTGCCTTGGTGTTACTCACTTAATATGTTTTCTCTAATTTCATTCTGTAATTATTGGTTCCTGGAAAATGATTATATTTGATTATGAAGTTCATGATCTATATGGCTCTAAATGTTTTTATTTAAACAACTTTATGTACTGAATTAGATTATTTTTATGGCCATAAGACATAACAAAGCAATCATTCTTGAAAAAAATTTTGGAGAAGTGTTTTTCTCATCTAACTTTGATAGGCCATGAAAACCTGGCAAGCCCAGTGTCAAGCAGCTGCCATTACTGTACTCAAATGCCTGACACCATCAACTTAAGGAAAGGTTTTCTTTTTTTCTTTTCTTTTTTTTTTTTTTTGGTGGTACCAGGGATTGAACTATTGAACTCAGGACCTTGCACTTGCTAGGCAAGCACTTATTCCATTGAGCTGTCTCCCCAGTCCATAGAAAAAAGGTTTTCTTTGGCTCACAGTTTTGGATGTTGCAGTGCATGGTCAGGACTCAGGTGCATTGGGCTGCGGTAAGGCAGCTCATCTTAGAAGAAGCCCACGCAGGAGGAAGGAGCTCTGCTTATAGTCAGGAAGCAACAGAAAGGAGGGAGAGATCAGAGTCTTGGGCTCCCTTTGAGGCCATTTTCAAGGCCAAAAGACTCCCTACATGAGGCCCCACCTCTGAAAGCTTCCACTAGCTCTCAGCAGAGCCACCCAGGGGACCAACACTTCTCACTTGGCCTTATGGGTAAAAGGAAAGGGGCTTATGGGAACTCTACTTTCTGTTCACCTGCCTCTAAACCTAAAAGTGAAATAAAGTCTATTAATTAAAAGAAAAAATACATAGTATGATACCATTTATTGCCTTTGACTCCTGGGTGGGTTCTCCTGGGCCCCTCTTACAAGAATCCTGCAACAGGGAGATGCCAGGCCCTATCTGGCAGCAGCCCCTTCCCAGCCAGGCCACCAACATCCACGCCCAAATCACATTTCTAGGAGATGGGGCCGTGAAACCCGCTCTCCTGTGTCCTGCCGGGGCACAGCCCCAGCTCTGAGCATCCTGGAGGGGATTTGCGGGTGAGTAAGGATCTAGGCCAGTAGCAATCACCTATCCCAAATGAAGCCTGAGCTTAGGGTTGTGGTTATTCAAATCATGTTTATAAAGTGTTGATCCCAGCCTGGTCCTAGACTCAGGACTGAGGACATAAAGGCAACACAAGAGTCTTCAGGGCCAGTGTGGTCAGTACACAACACTTTTTATTACAGGCCTAATAAATACAGCTCCATTACCTTTCTAATTACCTAATATATTACCTAGCGATAAATCATTAGGTAATTTAGTAGAGGTCTATTAAGTGCCGTGGCAGGAATCAGGAGGTGTGGTAGAGGAAGCAAGTCAGCCAGGGAAGAGATCTCTGAGGTTTCCTGAAACCAGGAAGAATGCAGGGGTGTCCACCCAGTGAGGGCAGGAAAGCCACACTTAACAGGGGAACCATTGTGCAAAGGCCCGGTGGCAGGGATGGCTGAGGGCCTTGGGAAATTGGAAGGAGTAGAGTGTGGAAGATGCGGGGAAGGTCACCGCACAGCTAGAGGGCGGAAGCACGATGGATTGATTTCCTAGGGCTGGAGGACACCGTGCCTATCAAGCATGTAACAAAGTAACCAAGCAGGAAGTTACACAGCAGAGACCTAGTCTCCAGGTGCCATGTGCAAGCTGAAATCCAGTGTCTGCGGCTGATTCCTCCTGCGGCTGTTGTCTCTGGCCTCCTGGGTCTCTACCACCCAGGTTTCAGAATCCGAGGTCTGTGCAGCACACACCTGCCCTGGGGTGGATCTCTCCCCACCCTCTGCTTTCATTGCTGGGGACCAAACCCAAGACTTTGCATGCAGGTGCCCAGCTAGTGTTATGCAGCTGAGCCCCACCCCCACCCCCTCTGCGCGTTAAATACAAAGCATTTGGAACAACATGGGAAGTCTAGTAATGGTTTATAAATATGATCTCATTTAATGGATGAACAAACAGGCTCGGAAGAAGATGGCAGTTGGAACAAGCTTGTCCAGACGAGGGCCAGACTCAAATCCAAGGCCCTCTGACTCCGCAGCCCTGACCTTTTTAGCATCTGAAACTCCTACCTGCCCTATGGAGACAGCAGAACTCAGGCCCACAGAAGCCCAGTGAGTTCCCTGAGGCTGCCCAGTAAAACCTAGATAGAGCTGCGAGAACCACGGTCTCCTGCTGGCCAGGGTGCAGCTGCCCCTGCCTGAGCCGGGCATTCGGCCCCTGTCATGCAGAGACACTAGCGGACTGACGAAGAGCTGGGCTAGACACGTGATCCTCCTTAGCGGGTTCCTACAGCTTCCGAGTTGCCTCCGGATTCGGCAACCACCTCCAGGAAAATAAATGCTCAGTAATCAACAGACTTCTCACACTAACTGCGAACTCCCAGCGCTGCAGGAAAGAGAAAGGGGGGAAAGAGAACGGAAACCATGGAGCAGAGAAAGAGGAGGAAGGGAGAGGGACGGAAGGGAGGAAGAAACGAAACTGAAAGCCAAGGCTCCTTTCCCAGTTTCCGGAGGCCGGGCTCCTCTTCACCTTCCTCTCATCTGTCTGTCTCTGCTGGCGGGTGGCCATGGACCTGTATCGCACCGCGGCGACCGCGCTGGACGCGCTGGTGGCCCGCAGCCTGCAGCCGCAGCCTGAGTTCATGGGGGCCGCGCGGCGCGCGCTCGGGACGCTGGACGTGGCCCTGCGGGAGCGCGGGGGCCGCCAGGGGCTGAAGGTGCTGAAGACGGCCAGGGTGAGCGGGCGTGGGCGGAGCTCGGCACAGCCGCGGCTGCGGGGCCTTTTGACGCCCATCTACAGGTGGGGAAGCTGAGGCACCGAGAGGCAAAAGCAGGTCCCCTGAAACCGCCGCTGTGGCCCCAAAGGCTGCCTGTCCCTGTCCTTCCTTCACTCGTGCGCTCATGCTTCACCTGGTTATTCAGACTGTGGCCCTAAGGCTCTCCCTGGAGTAGTACCACTGCTGTCGCTTAGACACCGTGTCACGCTGCTGCTGGGACCTCTCGGGTCCTCACAGACTCAGAGAATCAAGCTGCCTTGGTGTACACACTGGTGTCCCAGGGTGGATCTGAGGACCTAGGTTGTGGGGGTGGGGTGGGAGAGTGGGCTAGGGACCTGTCATGGGAAACAGTGACCTCCATGCCCCCCCATGCTTCTAGTAAGGGGTCTGGGGAAGGAGGAGAGACTCGGGGCTCAGAAGAGAGGCCTCTGTGTGGATGAGGGAATCTGAATGCAACATATATTTAAGGGTTTCTGAGGCCCTGGCACCCGTAGTTCCCTGGGAGCCTGGAGGTGACCTTGTGGCTGAGTGCCCCAGGTTCAGCAAAGGTGGTAGAGGGTGGTTTCCAATATGGGTGCATTGGGGTGTCTAGGGACAGCTCCCACAGCCAGTGGGTTCCTTGGCGGGTGGCTTTTGCAGGGCCAGCGTGGACTGGGGGCCACCTGGGACTTCTAGCTAAGCAGAAATCAAAGGAAGAGGTCACAGACCTACAGACACCACTATATGCAGTCCCAGCCCCCATCAGCACCGCCCAAAATGTTTCCAGACGCAGCCAGACAAGATGGCGTGTTCTCAAGAGTCACAGTTTTAGCTGTGTCTATGAAAGTATGGGGGGGGGTGAAATGACACCAGTGTCCCCCCAAAGAGAAAAAGAGGACCAACACCTTCTTTAAACTTCTCTCTCTTTTTACATAGGTTTTTCAGGGGGGAAAAAGAATGGGGGACTTGGGGGTGACTTTCAGGGTCCCCACTCCAGGATTTGGGAGGTTAGTAATGATACTTGCCTATCTCAGTTTTTAATGAGAATAAATAAATAATCAATAAGTATGAGGATGCCCCAT
>PVJA010032536.1:0-24057 GCA_004027025.1 Myocastor coypus | reverse complement strand
TTAATGTTGCATAGAAAAAAGAAAGAAAGAAAGAAAAAAGAAAAAAAAAGGAAAGAATATACTTCTCTTTGGACTAAGAGGAAGCAGATACATATACAATCAAAGGTTTTGCAATTGCAGTGTGCCACCAGTGAAGCTTGTGACGTTGGAGGCTATTGAATCTAAGCCTCCTAAAGCTCATCTCACCAATCTAGCTCTGACAGTTCTCACATGAATACAAATATCAAATAAATATAAGAAAAAATGTTCAACATCACTGGTCATTTGAGAGATGAAAATTAAAACAACAGAGTTTCCATATTATGCCAGAAAGGATGACTATTATCAAGAAATCAACCAAAAACAGATGCTGGAGAGGCCGTGGCAGGAAAAGAATCCTTTTCCACTGTTGGTGGGAGTGTAGAGTGCTGCAGCCACTGTGGAAATCAGTGTGATGACGCCTCAGAAAATGAGGGTTAGAGGTCTCATTCCACCCAGATACTTCCCTGCTGGGTATCTCTCCAGAAGAATTGAAAACATCATACCACAGTGATTTATGTGTACCCATGTTTATAGCAGCACAATTTGTTGAAAGTAAATCATGAAAATAACCCAAATGCCCATTAACAGGGGAATGATAAAAAAGATGATGGTATTTCTATAAAACAGAGTATTACTCAGCTATAAAGAAAGATAAATTTGAGGCTTTTAGAGATAAATGGATGCAGGCTTGGGAGATAGCTCTGTGGCATGAGTGCCTGCCTGGCAAGTGCAAGGTCATGAGTTCGAACCCTGGTCCCACAAAAAAAGAACCATCATTTTAAATGCAATGGCCTGAGTTCAATCCCTGGTCCCCTCAAAAAAAAAAAAAAAAAGATTAAAAGAGATAAATGGATGGAACTAGAGGCTATACTCATAAGTGAAATAAATAAGACCTGTATGTGTAAATATCACATTGCCTCCCTAGTGTGAGAAGCTGAAAGAGTAAGAAAGACTCAAATGTACAATCAATATTGTGAAATAGGAAAAAAAAACTGTTCAGGGGTAAGGAGAAACTAGGCTGGGGAGAGGAGAAAAGAAAGAAGAGAATATATATACAGAACATATACATACATATATAATAGTTAAAATAGTCGTACTATTAATTTCTCTTAATTTATTAAAAAGAAAGGTTTCTGTTAACATTGTTTGGACAATTAAATGCCTATATATAGAATTCTGAGTAATTTAAAGATAATAATATGCAATGTGCTAACTATTAGTACTGTCCTATTGTTTTGAATTTTTGGATTTTTTTTCTCTTTAAAATAAAGTTAAGGGCTGAGAAGATAGCTCAGCTGTTTAAGATCCTGCCTGGAAATGGAAAGGGCCCAGGTTTGATTCCCAGTACCACATGCCATGCTGGCCCCAGGCACCAAGCCAGCCACAGAAACTGGGCATGGTGGCACAGCTCTGTAATTCTAGTGCTGGGGAGGCTGAAACAGCAGGATCACTGTGAGTCCATCTGAGCTGCATAGTAAGACCCTGTACCAATTAATTAATTAATTAATTAATTAATAAAATGGAATTAAAATAACCTTAATGGCCACGCATGGTGCATACCTGTTGGGGGCTGCGGCAGGAGGATAAAAAGTTCAATACTAGCCTGGGCAACTTAGTGAGATCCTGTCTTAAAAGAAAATAAATATAAAAGACCTGAGGCCACAGCTCAGGGGTAGAGTGCTTGCTTAGCTTGTAGAACTGCCTGTGAGGAGGAAGAAGATGAGGAGGAGGAAGAGAAAAAAGAGGAGGAGGAGAAGGAAAGAAAGGAAGAGGAGGCAAAAGAGGAAAAGGAGGAAAAGGAACGAAAGAGGGAAGGGGAGAGAAGAGGAGGGAGCTTTAATAAGGAATACTTAGTAGTTGTAGGAGGGGGAGGCTATTAAGTCCCCTAAGTAAATAATTTGATATATTCTGCAAGTATGCTCAGCTGCAGGATTAAAGACAGGACACACATGTTGCTTTATAAAACTAAAAGCCCCAATCATGGAACAAGTTTCAGCCTTACTTCTGGTGTGAGAGTAGTCTTGCCTTCCTCTGATAAGGATACCTTCATTTGTTTACCTGAAAGTGCTAGCGAAAGGTTAGTAAGTAGAGAGTAAGTAGAGAGGACTCAGGTGACACTGGTAGAAATATAAGCCAAGGGCTGCTCCTGGGTGGAATCGAAGTCAAAAATGAAGAGATCATCTTTGAAATCAGCTAAATGTGATATCAGGAAAATTATACCATTCTATGGGCCAATGAGATGGTTCAGTGGTCTAAAGTGCCTGCTTAGGAAAGCTTAGGCAACCGCAGGGACCATGGTTCAATCCCTGGCACCACATGCTGTGCCAGCCCCACCACCAAAGCAGGCTGAGCTGGCATATACATATATGGAAAAGTATTTTACCTTGACTTATCTTCTGTCACCTTATCTCAAAAACTACAAAAGGACATAAAAGGACCTAGCAGGGATTTTTCACTATGTGACTCTGGCTTTCCCCTAAAGTCAAAATGACAGTGAAAGTTAGATGTTTAGAAGCAATTCAAACATTGAAGCAGCCAGGACAGGATAACACCAATGCAAGAGGACTTGCAGAGCTGCTGCAGAAAGTGCCAAGAACAGAGGGACAATGAGTTCAAGAATTTCCTGGTAAAGACATCAGTTATCTTATTTCAAATAAAAAAGGAAGCAAAGTTTGCACAAACATGAGTAATAAATAAGGAGGCGAGTGGTTGAGAGTATAACTCAGTGGTGAATGTTGGTACAGGCAGGTGAGGCCCTGGGTTCAATCCCAAAAAATAAATAATGAGTTATTTAACTTAGAATGAATGTCAGGGGAGGCCCAACTGAGAAACTGACATTTAAATCAACATCTAAAGGATTAATAAGAATAACTAAATAGAAATAGAATGCCTGGGCATGGTAGCATAATCCCAACACTCAGGAGGCTGAGGCAGGAAAATTGCTGCAAGTCCAAGGCCAGCCTGGAGTACATAGTTAGACTCTGTCTCCCCCCCACACAAAAAAAGGAATATACAAAAATTTGAGTTTTTTTATATTATAATATTATTTTATTTCTGTCTCGAAAGAAAGATAGATATATAGAAAGAACATAAGAGGGAGAATAAGGGAGAAAAAGGGGTTGCAAGGGCAGGTAATAGGGGGATGGACATCAGAAAAATATATACATTGGAACTTCCCCCCAAAAAATGTGAATCTAGGGGCGGAGGGAGAGGGAAGAGGTGCTGGGGAAGCAAAAGTGATCAAAGTATGTCATGTGCATGTGAAATCTCTGAAAATGAAAACCATCCATAACCAACAAGAAAAAGAGTGAAAAGGGAGGCTATTATACAAACAGTACTGAAACCTATAGTATCATTCGGAGCTATTTCGAAACTTGTATTCCAGTAAGTTAAAAATCTAGCAGAAAGGAATAGGCTTCTACACGCAACATACCAAAGTTGAACCTGGAGGACATAAAACACCTGAACAGATCAACAACAAGCAATGAGATCAAAGCAGTAATAAAAGTCTCCCAAGAAAGATAAATCTAGGAACATATGAATTTATTGCTGAATTTTACCAGATCTTTAAATAAAAACTAAAATCAGTGCTCTCCAAAATGTTTTATGAAATAGAAAGTGAAAGGATGCTTTCAGACTCATACTACAAAGCCAGTAGTGCCTTGATACCAAACCCAGATAAAAAATTTCAAAAAAAAAAAGGAAAAAAAGGAAAGCTATAGACCAATATATGTGATAAACATAGATTTAAGAATTCATCAATAAAAATTATTGCAAATTAAAAGATAATACACAATGATTAAACTGGTTTCATTTCAGGGATGAAAGGATAGGTTACCATACACAGATCAATAAATATGGATATGGATAATCTGATTGTTTTCCATATTTGGACTCCTTATATTTTGTTCTCTTGCCTAAAACTGGCCAAAGTTGAACTAAAGCTGTAAGCATGATATTGAATAGCACTGGTGAAAGTGAACATATGAATAGAAGGAAGAATAAAAATCACATGATAGGGGCTGGGGACATAGCTCAGTGAGATAAGTGCTTGGCTGGCAAGTGGAAGGTCTTGAGTTCAATCCTTAGTACCATTTTTTTTTTTTTAAATCACATGATCATCTCAACAGATCCCAGGAAGCCTTCGATAAAATTCTATATCCATTCATGATGTATATACCAAAGAAATTAGAGATAGTAAGAGCTTTCCTCAATATAATGAAAGCTCAGTAAAGTAAAACCACAGCCAACACCAAACTGAAAAGTAAAAACAGGAAGCATTTCTTCTAAAATCAGGAATAAAACAAGGATACTCACTCTCACCACCTGTTCAATATAAGAAAAAAGAAATAAAAAGGATGCCTATAAGAAAGGAAGAAGTCAAATTATCCCTATTCATAAATGAAATAATCCTTGGTTCTGTCTGGGTCTACAGGGTGGATATCAAAGAAATAGCAGTCAGTCCCACAAGGGACACCTGGCCATCAATAAACGCCATGGACACTGTCCATGTACACAACATAGTAGAACTTTGTGCAATATCCTATCCCTGGACTGTTAGAAGTTCTGGTCATTTGCCGGGCGTGGTGGCACACGCCTGTAATCCCAGCACTCAGGAGGCTGAGGCAGGAGGATCAGTGCGAGTTCGAGACCAGCCTGGGCTACAAAAGTGAGCTCAAGGCCAGCCTGAACTGCACAGTGAGACCCTGTCTCAAAAAGACAAAAAAAAGAAGTTTTGATCATATATTTGCCATTCCAGTATTTATGTTATGTCTTATTCTTAGTAATTCTTTACTACCATGGAAACTTTTTCTTAGTTGATATTTTTGTATGTATTAACATATTCAAATACTATGCAAGTACTCTGAATTGATTACAGATTTGTACATATGATACACAACATTCTGGCCTCTACGTTGGACTCATGATTTAATTTGAATTTTGGAATATTGTTTTGAAATATTTAATTTTAGCCGGGCGTGGTGGTGCACGCCTGTAATCCCAGCACTCGGGAGGCTGAGGCAGGAGGATCAGTGCGAGTTCAAGACCAGCCTGGGCTACAAAAGTGAGCTCAAGGCCAGCCTGAACTGCATAGTGAGACCCTGTCTCAAAAAGGCAAAAAAAAAAAAAAAAGAAATATTTAATTTTAATTAATATTTGATTAATATTTGAAATATTAATTGTAATTTTTGTTTTATTATTTATACTGTATCTTTGACATACAATCTACTGATAAGACATGGTATGATATTTTCTCCTAGTATTAGAGATTTTAAAGAGAAAAAATATGTATACACAAGAGAGTAAGGATAGATATACAGCTACTTTGTCTTAGTTCATTTAGAACAGAAGTTTGTACTAATATGGTTTAAACAAGATATCAGGTCTGCTTCTTGTCCTCTGAATAACTACTATGAGGACAACAATATGCATGGTATTAATTATTGTAACCATCCTACTAACTTGTTTTGAAACTGTTTCATTGCTATTTTACATTTTTCTCATTAAAATGAATAAAAAAGAAAATACATAGAAAACAACATGTAATTGTTATGTACATGATATTTTTCTCATTAAAATTAATAAAAAAGAAAATACACAGAATACAACATGTAATTGTTATGTACATAAGGTAGTCTACATATCTCATTCTTATCTTTATATTTGATTATGACTGTGATATTTTAGAGATCATAAACTTCCAAAAATTATTTATATTGGAATTTTAATAGTCTTTTTTTAACTGTTCAACACTACTAAATAAGCAAAGTGATCTGTATGTAGTTATTAATGAAAAACTCAAAGTTTTCTTCTTTGACAAATAATTTAAACTATCCTTTTGGAAATAAAGGAGACAAGAAATAAAAAGAAAATGAAATGAGCCTTTACTTAGAAAAAATGATCCTTCACTCACCAAAAACTTCAACAGAGAATTTTTAGATCGAAAACAAATTCAGCAAAGTGGTAATGCATAAAGTCACCATACAAAAGTCAAAAGCTTTTTTATGCATATATAAACCCCTGAGAAAGACATTTGGAAAACAATTCCATTCACAATAGTTTGAAAAAAAAAAATCTAGGAACGAGCCTACTCAAGGAGATGAAAGATCTCTATAAAGGGAACTACAGTACCCTGAAGGAAGAAGTTGAAGAAGACACTATAAGACTGGAAAAATCTCCTATGTTCATGAACTGGCAGATTTAAATTCTCAAATGATCGTGCTATCAAAACTGGTCTACAGATTCAATTCAATTCCCATCAAAATACCAATGATACTCTTCAAGGAATTGAGAAAAAAAATCCCATAAAATTCATATGGAATCACAAAAGACCCAAAATAATCAAAGCAATCCTAAGCAAAAGCAACTAGGCTGGAGGTAGCATCGTACCTAATTTCAGAATATACTACAAAGCTGTAGTCAAAACAAAACAAAACCCAGCATGATACTGGCATAAAAATAGATAGAGACCAAGGAATAGAACAGAGGGCAAAGAAGCAAATCTACACAACTAGTCAGCTAATTCTTTTTTTTTTTTTTTTTTTTTTGAGTACCAGGAATCAAACTCAGGACTTTGAGCTTGACAGTCAAACACTTATTCCACTGAGCTATCTCCCTGGCCCTACAGTCATCTAATTTAGACAAAGAGATAAAACATGTACACCGGAGGGAAACTTCTTTAAAACGTACTACAGAGAAAACTGTAAATCTATATATGGAAGATTAAAACTAGATCCTAACCGCTTACCTTGGGTCAGCTCAAAATAGATGAAAACCCTAAGTGTAAGTCCTGTCTTTTAGAAGACAACATATGAAAAATACTTCCTCAGTCCAGGAAAAGATTCCCTACTAGAATTCCAATAGCACAGGAAATGACAAGAACCAACAAATAGAATCACATCAAATTAAGAAGTCTGTGCACAGCAAAGGAAATAGAGAACATAGCCAGATGAGGTACATGCCTAAAATCCCAGCACTCAGAAGGCGGAGGCAGGACTGAGGCAAGTTTGAGGCCAGCCTGGACTACACAGTGAGACCCTGTCTCAAAAGAACAAAAATAATGAACATAATGAAGAGACATCTGAAAGAAATTCTTTTTTAGCTAGTCATCTGACATAGTATCCAGAACATATGGATGCTTATTTTAGTTCTAAGACTGTTTTCTTTGTTTCATTTTGTTTTAAATCAATTAGACCTCAAAAAATGTGTTAAAGCAAAATTACTGGAAAGATAAAATTATCACCTTCATCTTATCAAGCTCCCGAAGTTCCTTAGCAGGATTTTTTTTGGCATGAGCTGCTTTATTCAGAGCCATTGCTGTCACCATCCCTTTGCAACAACTGAGGAAAGGAGAAAGCAAAGAAAGAGTGATTCTCCTGGTCTACTGAAAGGAGCAGTTAATGCTTTTTTTTTTTTTAATTTTTAAATTTTTAGGGCCAGGGAGATTGCTCAGGGGTATAAGTGCCTGCTTGGCAAGTACAAGGTCCTGAGTTCAATCCCTGGTACTACAAAGAAAGAAAGAAAGAAAGAAAGAAAGAAAGAGAAAGAATAAAAATAAACTTTTAAAAATTAAAAATTTTTTCTTCTTTTTAATTTCTTAATATGTGATAAAATAAACAACTAATTTGAAGATAATATTATGTAATACAATAACCATTATCTAATTCCTATTACTTTGTTTAATGAATTTTTGTATCATTTCTAATGTTTTTTTCATTTTGTGTTCTTTAAAAAATAAATAAAATTTAGCACGTACAAGAACGCAAAGAAAGGGCGAGCACATACTCAGTGGTTCAGTTTGGCTGAGTGTCCCCCTAGGCCCCTGTGTTGAAGGTTCAGTATCCAAGATAATGCTCTTGGAAGTGGTGGAACCTTGAGGAGATGACGACCTCAGGTCGTGGATGACGCGCCCTTGTGATGCCAGCATGGAGCTCCAGCTCTGCCTTTTCCCCTTTTCCCTCCTGGCTCATGAAGTGAGTGGCTTTGTTGTCCCTCGCACTCCTGCAATTATGTGCTGCTTTATCATAGAACCTGAACTACTGGGCCAATTGATCAAGGACAGAAACCTCCAAAACCGTGAGCCAAATATACCCTTTTCTCTTTACAAGTTAAATATTTCATATATTTAACTTTAGTAATGGGAAGTTGATGACAACACCTAGAATGATTGCTTTTTTTGTTGTTGTTTGTCTTTGTTTTGTTTTTGTATTTTAGGGAAGGGTCTGCAGGGTATTTAGGGTCTCACTGCTAGATCAGACTCAGAGTGTTCTGCCTGTTTACAGCCTCTCAAGAGCTGGGATTACAGGCATGTGCCACCATACCCAGTCTCAATTGCTGTCTCACAGTACCCCAGGGGCAGGGCCAGCACAGCATGCCTTGGGATGGAACCCCTGACCCCTGTGTCTGCTTGCAGGCACTTTAATCCACTGAGTTATTTGCCCAGCCCAAGAATGATTCTTTTCGTTGTTGATTTCTCTAAATTTTGAAATTCAGAAACAGTGGGAATTTACTCTAATAGTTCAACTATTGCCTCACTGTGAAAATTTGACCCTTTCTGAAGTTCTCACACTATTCTCTTCCTCCTCTATGCCTTTACTCTTAACCATTAGTAAAACTGAATTGAGAAAAACTAAAGAAAAATTGGGTAGACTGCAAAAAGCCACTCCCCCAAACTTTAAGGTAACTACAGTGGCAATTTGTATATTAATATGTAACAATTTTTCAGGCCTCCTCAGTGTTTGGTATGAATCTTCTAACTTTTCAGTTACATTTTTTTTCTTAAAGTATGTTAGTAGGCATTCAGTGGAGAAAACACAAGTATGCATTCAGCTTTGCATAGAATTAGACAGGAAACTACAAGTTTCTTAAATACCTCCCAGTATGTGCAAAGGTATGAGATGTGTGTTGTATGTTGGGAGCTAGCAGGAAGCCAGGAAATTGATCAAGTGTGTGTAGGTGGGACTGGGCTTCCCTTCCTGCGGCAAAAAGCTACCCCAGTGCTGAGAAAAACATCCTGCCTGGTTCAATATAGAGATAAGGACAAAGCATCTTTAGTAGAGAACAATAAAGCCCAAGGACCCTTGCAGAGAGTTCTGGTTGTCTCCTCCCCTGCTTGGAATGTTTTCAATTTCCCCAAAGCAGTGATGCAATTTCCTTATCCTGTCCTTGAATACTGAATAAAAGGAATATCCTTCCGAGGATCTAGGCTCACTTCGAGAGAGACAAGTCTCCGTGAGTCCTCTGAGCTACCTTCATCAGGTCTTCTCGTCGTTTCTTTCGGCACCGACACCAGAACAACACAACAGATGTGTCTCACTCATACAAGTAAATTGGTCTTCAAAAAACTAATTGTTATCCCATATACATCATTTTTCATGCTTTCTGTGCTACACAGTCTCCAAAAGAATTCTAAACTATTCCCAGAACTCTCACACTGGCCCTGACCACAGTGTTCAAGCTAGCTAAATACCAAACTATGATTTCTTTCAAGGTTTTAAAATAACCCCTCTGGGGCCTGGCGGGATGGCTCACTGGTCTAAAGCCCTGCTTGGGAAAGCTTGGGCGGCTTCAGGGACCACGGTTCGATCCCCAGCACCACATGCTGCGCCAGCCCTGCACTCAGGGCGGGCTGAGCCGGCCATAAAAATGAATGAATAAACAAAGGCTCTGAAACAACAAATAAATAAATAAATAAAATTTAAAAATAAAATAAAATAACCCCTCTGTTGTTATTTCACTGTCCTCTTTGTCCTATGTCACATTTAATGTTCAAATGCCCAGAAAGAAAATAAACAGATAGCTTCACCTGCTCAAATAGCTGGTATCCTGGGACAACTTTTTGGCCAGTGCAATTGCATCTAGTTCTAGCTGTGCAATTCCCATGTCATGTTTCTCAGCACTTTCCTTCTTTAAATTTGGGAGAGTGTCATGGCCAGTACAGTCCGGAATCATTACAATCAGCAAATTCACCATCCACTGGATCATAGATATATGCAACTCATCCATCTGTTAAAAAGATGATTGTACTACAAATGTCCTTTAAAATACAACGGTAAGATAATACCAGATTCAAAAGTAGAAACAATTATATCTGTACCCAACTTTCAACAACCCTATAATTCCCAAACAAATCAAATAATCACTGCTTATGTTGTATAATCTAGTATTCTTTTGCTTATGATTCTATATTAACCTACTACCTTCTTTAGCTTGGTCAACAGTATTAACTCATCAAAGCTACAGTTCCAAAATTGTGCACCAAATATAGACAGGATAGCTAAGATGATTGTACTACTAATTTCTATTAGTTTTTTCAAGGTTAATGTTTAAAATTTTTACTTTGACCAATTTTATATGCTAATATCTACATTCTGAACAATTACATTGAAGACAGCAGTGTATAACATAACAACCATGGTTGAATACCTTCCATCTTGTTTTTTTAATGTGTACCATCTCTAATACCTTAGCTATTATTTTTATACTCTCTGTAAACTAAAAGATATAAGGACAAGAAAAAATTGAAAGGAAGAGTTAATGTTTAATTGTTTGATCAATCTTGTATGCCTGTATCTGGTAATCTGAACAACAAATTTGATGATAACGCATAAAACAACAACAGATTATCAAGTTTTTATTCTTGATTAGAAATTCTGTATCTTTTTTATTGTTTTATGTTGTTTTGTTTTGGTTTTGTTCTTATTTGTTTGGGGATTTTTTTCTCTTTAAAATAAAAAATTAAAAAATGATTAAAGGTGTGCACCAAACTGCCCTAGCACCCTATAGAGAACTCCCAAGAGTGCCAAGGTATTTTAAAATGACCAAAAAAAGCTGAGATGTACATCTGCTGGAGACAGTGTGAATTTAACATAGCTTCAACACCAAGTGCACTGTGTCTTTTTTTTATGCCATTGTATCTTTTTGAATTTTATTTGGTTGGTTGGATAAAAACAAACACTATGTGAAAATCAATGTGGAACAAGAAAGACAGCAATGCCTAATTTGATTCCAAGGTTAGAGAAGTTATATAGTGCCCAATAAGCATATGCATTCCATTGGTATTCTGAGTACTTGTTAAGACTTAAATAGTTATAAGATTTTTGAACCTACCTACTTAATAGAACTATGAGTTATTTCTTTCATTAAAGTTTATTGGTACAAATTAAATATACATAATGACCATATTCATCATAGAGAATTTGTGCTTGTATATGATTGTCTTAGTTATGTTCTCTTCATTCCTCTCACCCAAAATAAAGGAAGGAGAGGGTTATTTAGCTCAGTTTATGGAAGTTTCAGCCCATACTCAGCTCGTTCCAAGGTTAGTGGGGCCACACAGAGGCCACATTTAAATGTAGCAGAAGACAGAAAAAACAAGGGGGAAAAAAAAAAGCAAGGGGAAAGAGGAACAGCAGAGAGCAAGCCTCTTTCCCTCTTTTATATTATATGCAGGTGACCTGCCCCAGGGTGGATATAGCACTCACATCCGTAATCCCAACACTGGACCATGAATCAGTCAAAAACTAGAATCAGCCTCATGACTGCATGAGTCTTTATGGGGACATCTAGACACAAACCACAACAATGATGTATCTGGATTCTTCTTTTTTCTCCCAAATTCTTTCTCCTCTTTTCAACCCCTTTTCTCCTTATTTACAAGGCTTTGGTTCCATTATATATTTTTATCATTTTTTTCTTTTCCCTTTCTTTCCACCTTCCCCTTCTTAGTTCCTCTTTCCTTTTGAACAGGTTCTTTGTATTCCACAATATCTAGTATACATTTTGGTCTTCAATTACTCTCTTAGCTTCCTTTGGCCTAGGAGTATGGAAATACTGGAACCCAAAGGGTAGTTAATAGCTTGAGAACCTCCACATTACAGTGTTTGCTGAGGCTGGGATCCAGAAATACAATAAAAAAAAAAAAGAAATACAATATAGAAAACCATAAAATGCAAACATTGGGCCAAGGAGATAACCCAGTGGCACAGTGCCTCCCTAGCAAATGCCAAGGTCCTGAGTTTAATTCCTGATACCAAAAGAAAAAAAAATTCCTGATACCAAAAAAGAAAAAACAAACAAAACCCCCAGCAACCATTGATGCAACATACTCTTTCTCTGTTTGGTGACTTTCTAAGTATTCCTGTAAGGCTTAAACATCATTTACTCTGAGAACACTTTTTCCCACTGGCTTTACTTTGTTCTTTTCCACATGTTCCTATAGTACTGTGGTTATCTACACTTAATCATTTATACATCTAGAGCCTCAACTAGTGTGTGTATCTCTTTAAGGCATGAACTATGATTTTATCCCACAACTAATACTGTACTTAGGAGAAATTATATACTTAATAAATGTTTTTGAATGGATGAAAAAAAACACTTGGTATTCTATTCAGTTTTCTGCCTCTTAACTCTGAAGAAAAAAGTTGTTAATGGCTAAAGCAATGTTAATTAATATATTCTTATACCTGAATTAATGCACAAGAAAAGAAAGGCAATCCTTCTCGAGAGTTATAAAAACTATGACCCTCTTTTAAAAGTCCAAGATACTTTCCACACACAATTTGTGCTTCTTTTCAGTTAGGTAATAAATTTGTAACCATTCATTCCCATTCAAATACCTTGGACTCTCTACTGCCACTGAAGTAACTCATTTTTGCTTACAAAAATATTAATCAATCTTCAGGCCTCCCCTATGAAATAAATATAAATAGATGTCATTACTTTCATTTCAAAGTTATATTACAGCACTTAAATTGTGGAATCGAGGTAATAAATTATAGATGAATTGAAAGCTAAAATTAGGAATTTCTGGAAGATGGAGTGGTGAGCAGCAGAGAAATATTGTCTCTGAGATTTGATGTCCAGATACACTGGAACATAGCAACTGAAGAAAGGAGGAGGAGGAGAAAGAGTAAGAAGAGGAAGAAGAGGAGGAAGAGGAAGAAGAAGGAGGAAGAGGAAGAGGAGGAGGAGGCTGGAATGGCTGATGCACTGTGTCAATTGGAGAAGGAGAAGGAGAAGGAGGAGGGACTAGCAACTGAAGGGAAGAAGAAGTAGGAGAATGAAGAAGAAGAATGAGAAAAATAAGAAGAACAAGAAGAGCGAGAAGGAGAAGGAGAAGAACAACAACAAGAACAAGAAGAACATGAAGAAGAACAAGCAGAAGGAGGAGGAGGAGGAGGAGGTGGTGGTGGTGGTGGTAGTCCTCAGGCCCCAGGAAAGAAGGGAGAACTGAAGCCCATGGAGAAAGTGCAGAGACAGAATTCAGTGAAGAAGGAGGTGGTGGGTGATGCTTCCTCCTGGACTCACTAGGTAGGAGGGGTCGCCCAAATCAGTAGATTCAGGATGACCACTGGCAAAGGCCTCCAAGGAAAAACACATCAGCAGAATAGAGCAGTGGATGGAGCCAGCCAACTACAGGAGCTTGGGACTTATTTGGGTTCAGACACCCTGCAGGAGATAGAGATTGGCCTGGAGTTGTCTTAGAGAGGAGCCAACTGTAATGGCTGATGCACTGTGTCAACTGGAGGAGCTTAGAAGTTTACCTAAGGGACCCAGCAGGAGGCCAGGGTTCTCACTTTGTAAACAACCTATCCCTGTGCAAGAGAAGGACACATATATTGTGTGAATGTAAAGGACCCACCCTAGGGTGGAGGACCTTTACAAAAAATAAGGGAAGAGAAAAAGACTGCTCCTCACCCACTTTTGCAGTTGCCTTTTGCTGTTTTTTGCTGCCTTGAAAGGTTGCCCCTCTGTCATGCCACCCTGCTTTAGAGCCAGCTGATTATGGACTGAAACCTCTACAAACTATGAGCTAAACAAGTCTTTCCTGCTTAATTTTTAGTGTTGGCTAGTTCGTCTCAGCAAGGAGAGAGAAGTAACTAAGACAACAACTTAGCCTGAAACTCAGAGCACCTGCTGACTCCATCTAGCATTTCCCTGCCTTGGGTTCAGAGAATGGAGCTCAAGTTAACAGGAGAGCAGAGAACTGAGTTCAAGCTGTCATGGAGTTGAGTCTAAGCCTGCTGTAACTACATGGGCTGTGGATCTGGTTCCAGCCCTACAGTCAGAACCTAACCCCTGTGCTTCAGTGAAGGCTCACCAGGATTACCCACCACGCCACCATAAAGCTACAGCTGGCTTTCTAGGATTAATCAGTTCAGACCTGGACTCTTCTGCCCAAATTGTCTACGAGTGATAGCAGAGACACACCTAGAAGTAGACATTCTTTTCTCTCTTTTCTTGTTTTTTGTTTTGTTTTTTCTTGATTTTTTTTTTTTTTTTTTTTTTTTAAGCAAACAGAATGTAGCAAATCATCAAGAAGATTATACACCATGGCCAAGTAAGACTCATCCCAGGGATTCAGGGATGGTTCAATATATGTAAATCAATAAATGTAAAACACAATACTAACAGAGACAAGGACAAAAACCATGCTATCATTTCAATGGGTGCAGCAAAAGCATTTGACAAAGACCAACACCAATCATAACAAAAGGAAACGTTAAAGAAAAATGCAATAGATGGCTTTTATCTCAGTCTGGTAAAAGTCATCTATGACAAACCAACAGTCAACATCAGACCAAACAGATAAAAGCCTTTACTGTAAAATCAGGAAAAAGACAATGATATCCACTGACACCACTCTTATTCAATATAGTTCTGGAATCTATCCAGAGTAATTATGCAAGGGAAAGAAATAAAAAGAATAAAGATACAAAAAAAGCTAAATTATCATTATTTCCAGATTACTATTTCTTTTTTTTTTTTGGCTTTTTGAGACAGGGTCTCACTGTGCAGTTCAGGCTGGCTTTGAGCTCACTTTTGTAGCCCAGGCTGGTCTCGAACTCGCAGCGATCCTCCTGCCTCAGCCTCCCAAGTGCTGGGATTACAGGCGTGAGCCACCATGCCCGGCTGTGAGATTACTATTTCTATGCCAATACTCTACATAGAAGAGCCCCAAAACTCCATCAAGACTTCAAGATTTAACAACCAAATTCAGTAGCATATCTGGATACAAAGTAAACACTCAATAGCCTTCCTTACATGACTAAGAAATTTACGGAGAGAAAACTTGGAGTAATAACACCTTTCATAATAGCATCAAGAAAAATGAAATACCTATAAAACAATCTAATGAAGGAGAAAATCTCTACATTGAAAACTACAGAACCCTGAAAAAAGAGATTAATGAGGATATCAGAAAATGAAAAGATATCTCTTATTCTTAGGTAAGAAAAACCAGTATAGTAAAACTGATCATTTTCCCAAATAGCTTAGCAGTTTAAAGTGCTTGAACACAGGCACAAAGGCTGAACACAGGCACAAAGGCTGGGGTTCAATCTCCAGGCTTGCAGTGTCAGTCCTGTTCTTGGAGCATGCTGAGATGGCAATTGAGACTGGGTGTAGTGGCACACGCCTATAATCCCAGCTCTTGAGTAAATGGGTGGGTCACTACAAGTCCAATCTAATAGTGAGACGCTGAGCACCCTGTAGACCCTTCCCAAATTGTTACACATATTTAATGCAATCCCAATCAACATTCCAACACCATATCTCACAGAATTAGAGAAAACAATCCTAAAGTGCATTTAGAACCAGAAGAGAACTAGAATAGCAAAGGTAATTCTGGTCAATAAAGGTAAGGGAGGGGCATTACAATCCCTGACTTGAAATTATACTACAAAGCTACTGTGATAAACACAGCATGGTATTGGCAGGATAACAGACATTAGGATTGATGGAACCAATTAGAAGATCCAGAATAAACTCCAGAAAGACTTAGCTACCTTACCTTTGACAAAGATGCCAAACACATTCACTGGAAGAAAGATGCTTCTTTAATAAATGATGTTGGAAAAACTGGTTTTCCACATGTCAAAGATTAAACCTAGACCTGTATCTTTTGCCATGTACTAAACTAAAATCAAAATGGATAAAATATCTAAATATTAAAGCAGAAATACTAAGAACTCTTGAAGATACAAATATAGGCAAATACTTTATGAACAAAACCCTGATTGCATGAGAGTATCACAAAGAATCAACACCTGGTAACATATTTTACTATAAAGCTTTTGCACAGCAAGATAATCAACAAAGTGACAAGACAACACTTTGGGGAAAAGTGTTTGCTGGCTGTTCCTCAGACAAAAGACTACTACCTAGAAGGTATAGAGAACTCAAAAGCATTAGACCCTCAAATTTAAAGACCCAGCCTAAAAATGGGCATCTGAGATGAATACACACTTCTCAGATAAAGAAATATAAACATCAAATAAATATATGAAAAAGTGTTCAACATCACTAGTCATTTAAGTGATATAAATTAAAACAATGCTGAGATTCCATCTCATCTCAGAAAGAATGGCTATTATCAAGAAATCAACAAATAATGAATTCTGGCTGGGCTTCATGGATAAAGCAGCCTTTCTCCACTATTGGTAGCAACATAAATTGGTATAACCACTGTGAAAATCAGCATGGCAATTCCTCAAAAAATTAGGACTAGAGGTTACATTTGAACTAGCTACTCCCCTGCTTGGTATTTTACCAAAATAATTAAAAGTATCATACCTAGCCGGGCGTGGTGGCGCACGCCTGTAATCCCAGCACTTGGGAGGCTGAGGCAGGAGGATTGCTGTGAGTTCAAGACCAGCCTCGACTACAAAAGTGAGCTCAAGGCCAGCCTGAACTGCATAGCAAGACCCTGTCTCAAAAAGCCAAAATAAATAAATAAATAAATAAAAGTATCATACCAGAGTGATACATGCATACCTGTGTTTATAGTGGCACAGTTAGTAATAGCTGAGTCTTTTTTTAATTTTTAAATTTTATTTATTTATACTATGGCTGGCTCAGCTTGCCCAGGGGGTGAGGCTGACACAGATTGAACCACAGTCCTTGCAGTTGCCTAAGCTTGCCGAAGCAGGTGCTTTAGATGGCTGAGCTATCTCACCAGGCCTGGTAGCTAAATCTTTGAAACATCGCAAATACTCATCCACTGATGAATGGACAATGAAGATGTGATTTTTTATTATACAACTTTGCCATGTAGAAGGGTAACACTGATACACTTTATAGCTAAATAGATGCACCTTCAGACCATGCTCTTAAGTGAAATAAATTTGATCCACATGGGTGAATACCGCATTGTTTCTCTGGTGTGGGAGACCAAAAGTGCAAATAAGGACCAAGATATACAACAGATACTGTGAAATAGGAAAAAAATGTTCAAATGGGAATGGAACCTGGGGAGAGGGAAGGAATAAAGAAAAGAGAAAAGAAAAAACTGAGGCAACAAGGAAGATGATAAAAACAAAGCTTTTGTAAATAAGGAGGGGAAAAGTGTTGGAGGGAGGGTAAAGGAATGGAAAAAAAGAACCATGTCAGAGCTGGAGAGATACGTCCAAGGTCTAAGCGCCTGTCTGGCAAGCACAAGGACATCTGTAATCCCAGTGCCTGGGAAGCTGAGACAAGAGGATCACTATGAGTCTGAGCTGCATAGTGAGACCCTGTACCAAATAAATAAACGAATGATTTTTGGATTTTTTTTTTTCAGAACCAGGGATTGACCTCAGGCCCTTGCGCTTGCCAAGGAAGCACTTATTCTACTGAGCTATCTCCCCAGCTCCCTATAAATGATTTTCAAAATGTGAAAATGAACTATATTATATCATGTACATGTGCAAATTTCCTACAATCAATTTGATCATTATGGATACCTAAAATGTACTAATAAGCTTAACCAATTAAAAAAGTTAAATGCAACACTGGCAAAATAGCTACTGCAGGGACGGTGGTTCCATCTTCAGCACCACACTCTGTGCCAGCCCCCACCTCCAGGGCAGGCAGAGCTGGCCATAACATAAATAGAATAATAAATAAATAAAGTTAAAAAATTAAATGCAAATTAAACACAAGAATATCCTTTACTTTCAAAAACATATAGAAACATTATTTTTAATGAGGTAGAAATGAATATGATCATTTTAATCTAAAATAGGTTGATTGCTATTCTGATATAAAATTGTTTAAAAAATATTTAAAGTGAATTTAGTATTTTCTTTTATCAAAAATTTTACTAATCCTTCTAGGACTGACAGATATTTAGTCACTTTTTATCTGCTATTTTAAAAAAACACCCTTAATTTTTCCCTTCAAAATATAAAGACTGGGATTATAAGACCAATAGTAGAGGACTTCCTTCGTGCATAGGTCCTTGGACTCAACATCTAGCACCAAACAAACAAGCACTACCTAAACTAATGTTTCTATGTATATCTTTATCTATCTGTCTGCCTGTTTACATTTATATCTATTTATTTTATTTTAAAAAAAAATTAGAGGCCACAATTTAATATAGCCTGATAGTACAGATTAAATAGAATAAGGTGGCAAGGAAAAAATATTAAGAAGAACAAGGTAGGAAAATGGATTGGAAAAGAAAATGGCTTGTAGACTTCAAAAAAAAAAGCAAATATTTTCATCTCTAAATACTTGTACCAGTTAATATGGATGCATATAGTTCCTCAAGGAGCTCATAATCTTTCAAATTTTCTATCCACACAAATTATGTTACAATAATGCAGTGTTAAAACAGAAGTCTATGAAAGGTACATAAGGCGTTTCTAGGTATCTTATAGAAACTGAACTCTAAATATAAAAATTTAAATATACAGGTCCTTGGAAATCAATCCCTAAAAGTAAACTGAGCATTTTTGCCAGAAAAAGCATTTATAGGGGGCTGGGGAGATAGCTCAGTAGAATAAGTGCTTGGCTGGCAAGCACAAGGGCCTGAGTTCAATCCCCAGTTCTGCCAAAAAAAAAAAAAAAAAAAAAATCATTTATGTAGCAACACCATAAGGTACGCACAGTGCTAGAATCTTTCTAACTTCATTCCACCAGTACTTATTGAGAACTATGCAACAGGCAACCTATTGCTCTTTTGCTTTTGCATTTTGGTTGACTTGCAAGTCTTAGGAATTTCTCCCAAGCCTGAAATCCATTGTAGTCATACTTTCAGATTTAATTTATTGGCTCGCTCTTTCTTTCTCCTTCCTTCCTTCTCTTTCTTTCCTTCCTTCCTTCCTTCCTTCCTTCCTTCCTTCTCTTTCTTTCCTTCTTTCTTTCTTTCCTTTCTTCCTTCCTTCCTTCCTCCTTTCTTTTTCTCTTTATTTCTTCCTTCTTTCTTTCCTTTATTTCTATGGCCTGCTCATCTCATCCTGGGGTTGGGGCTAGCATGGCATGTGGTGAAAGGGATGAAACCACAGTCCCTGCTCGCTTGCCTAAATTTGCCTAAGCACATACTTTAGACTGCTAGCTCACTGGCCCAACTCAATTCTTTTTTTTTTTTGGGGGGGGGGGGAGGGTCTACAGGATGTCCAGGGTCAGGGATTGAAACCTCAGTCCCTGTTTCTGCTTGCAGGTGCTTTAATCCACTAAGCTATTTGGCTAGCCCCCAACTCAATTCTTGATATTTGCATTTTATCATATGGAGACAGAACTATAATAACAATGTTTCAGTAGTAATATTACACATAACTCTTTCAAATTCCCAATTTAAGCAAAATTAAAATGAATTAAATTCATCTCATGAATTTGGTAATATAAAATATTTACACTATGATAAAAGATGCCTGTGTAAATTTAGATTCTAAATAAGATTAGTCAGGCCGGGCGTGGTGGAGCATGCCTGTAATCCCAGCACTTCTGAGGCTGAGGCAGGAGCATCAGTGTGAGTTAGAGACCAGCCTGGGCTACAAAAGTGAGCTCAAGGCCAGCCTGAATTACATAATGAGACCCTGTCTCAAAAAGACAAAAAAAAATAATAATAATAAAAATAAGATTAGTAAATGAGAATATACGGGATGGCTGAGATGATTGTACTCATGATTTCTGCAGCTTTTTTAAAATAACAGTTAATGTTAAGAAATTTCATCTTGACTAACTCTGTGTGCTTGTATATGTATGCTATATAGTATAACAACTATTATTAATTAGCTATTCCTGTTTTGAAAATCTGTAACATATGTTTTGCTGTGTTACCCTGTTTTTGTTCTTTCTATTTGTTTTTGCTTCTGTTTTTACTCTTCAAAATAAAATAAAATTTAAAAAAAGGAAATAGGAACAAATGTAGTAAACTACCACATACTTTATAAATTATTATTATTTCATGTTCTAGTTAAGTTCATAGGCTCATAACTGCAGAATAATTCTATTTGTTCTAGTAATTATAAAAGAATAGTATTGTAGCATCTTTCTCCTAGTATCATGTTGAGTCAGGGGCTGAAGGATGCCAGAAACATAATTCCACATAAATACTTAAAATGATCACATCTGTCTTAGTTACTTTTTACTTGTTGCTGGAAAAATACCCAACACTCAAAATGAAGGAAAGAAAAGTTTATTTAGCTCACAGTTACTGGTGGTTTCAGTCCATACTCAGCTGGCTCCAAGGCAGAGGCACATGGCATTGAGCAGCAGTTCATGGCAGCAGAACAGCAACAAAATGGTGGCAGAGGTAGCCAATCAATCAGGGCAGCAGAGAAACAGCTCAAGTCTGTCTCTCTGTCTCTCTTTTTATATTACATCACGCTCTCTGCCTTAGCCTGTCTTCCTTAAGCTACACTTATAATCCCAGAAGTACTTAAAATACATAATCCCAGGGATCATGGATCAAGTCTCAAACTCTAGATCAGTACTAAATCATATAATCCCAGTGACTCATGAGTCAAGTCTCAATCTATAGAAGTCCCCGCCCAATGACTGCATGAGGCTTTGGGGGGACAACTAGACATAAACCATAACAACATCCTATATTAATACCACTAAAAATATTCAGTATATTTAGCAAAGAATATGGGTAATCTAGAGGCACCAACAATCTATATTTAAAAATGCTCTGAAAATCACTGAATAATTATGTTTCTATTTTGCTCTCACCACCTCCTGCTTCAGCTGGACAGCTAGGGCCTAGATTTCCTTAAAGAAAACCACCAACCAAGACAAAAATACAACCTCACAAAGCCCTAAAAGTACATACGTGGCGTTGAAGTTCAGTGTGGCTGTTGTGAATTTCATTGTTTATATTCAAAACCCATTTCCGAATCATGTTAAATATATTTGCCTGGAGTACCCTGAAGGAAAAGCCAGGCAAAATAAAGATAAGTAACTTAGAATATACATGTAACTATCAGCTAAGGAAAATAGTTTTATTTTACTGGGTACAGTAAATATAAGGTATTTGCAATTGTTTCACACTTTAGAAAAAGGTGAACTAAAATTTTTGAATTATTTGGTATGATGACTTAGTCATGGACACAGTGCTCTTAATCCCTGGGTACATAGCAACTGGCAAAACACATTTTAAACGATGTAGATCTTACCATTATTATTGTCCATCCTTCTAATATTTAAGTCTATACTCCTTACACCCTTACAGGCATGTGAGGGACAAAGGTGGCCCATTCCTCAGTGAAATTAGAAAAAATCTTTATAATGTAAACCATTTAAAACCTCAAGACATCATGAGAATAAAAAATATGTAAAAATTTGAAGAAACAGAGCCAGGGAGACAGTTCTGTGGCACAAGTGCTTGTCTGGCAAGTGCAAGGTTATGAGTTTGAACCCCAGTTCTGCAAAAACAAAACAAAACAAAAAAAAAATTGCTTAGAAATCTTAGCAATCTCCAAGCAAGTAGAATAAATATAAAGATACTCAGGAATCTTAGCAATCTTCAAGCTAGTAGGATAAATACAAAGATATCCACAAATAAATACATAAGAATTGGGGCCAGGGAGATAGCTTAGTAGAATAAGCGCTTGCCTGGCAAGAGCAAGGTCCTGAATTCAATTCCCAGTATCATAAAAATAAATAAATGAGAATAAAAATGCCAGACTTTTCCAAATTAAAGATGCCAGGGCATAAAACAAATCTCAATTAATTAAAGGCCATAATAATCTAAAAATGTACCCATACCACAGTGGAATTAAATTACAAATAAGTGTGCTTGGGAGATAGCTCAGTAAAATAAGCACTTTCCTGGCAAGCACAAGGGCCTCAGTGCAATCCCCAGTTCTGCAAAAAATAAAATCTAAAAAATTACAAATAAGTAAGTGGACAAAATTGGAAAACTCACAAAGATGTGAAAATTAAGCAATTAACAAAGTAAAATAAGTGAATCAACAGTGTCTTGTAAATGAAATCATGTAACACTTTGAGATAAGTGAAAATAACACAGTGTACCAAAACATGTAAGATACAACTAAAGCAGTCCTTGGAGGGAATTAATAGTTATATATGCCTATATTAAGAAGGAGAAAGCCAGTCATGGTGGTGCATATTTATAATTTCAGTAATCTGGAAGCTAAAGTAGGAGGTTTGCAAAGTTTTTTCTTAAGTGGTACCAGAGATCAAACTCAGGATCTTGTGCTTGCCAGGCCAGCACTTATTCCACTGAACTATCTCCCTGGTGGACTAAAAGTTGAAGGCCAGTCTGTGTTACACAGCAAGTTCAAGACCAGTCTGGACTATATAGCAAGATCTTGTTTCAAAAACCAAAAAGGAGGGAAATGATGAGGAGATAGAAGAAGAGAAAAAAAAAGGAAGAAAATGAGGAAGAAGAAAAAAGAAAGGAAGAGATGGAAGGGGAGAAAGATGAGAAGGAATACGAGTAGAAAGAAGAGACAGAAATGCAGGAGAAAGAGAAGCAAAAAGTAGAAGAGGGAAAGAAAAAGCTACAGCCTAGCAGGAATGGAAAAGATTTAGTAAAATAAATATAGAAAAAAAAGGAAAGAAATTATAATAACTAGAATGGAAAGTAGTACCACAGAGACTAGAAAAATACTAGAGAAAATAATAGTACAGAAAAATAAAACATGGTTCTTTGAAATGAATGACACAGAGATTTAGCTAGACTATGAAAAAAAGAGATAAGGATCAAATTATTACATTCAGAAATCAAAGAGAAAGGACATTGTTAACAATCTTTCAGATAGAAAAAGGATTATAAAGGAAAACCATAAATGGTCTGGATAAGGTTTAATGTGTCTCCCATATGTTAATGCATGAGAAGCTTGGTCTACAATTTGGTAATCTTAAGCACTAGTGAATCCTTTAAAAAGTGGAATGTAATAGGTGATAGCTAGATCACTGAGGGTATGTTCCAGCCCCGGAGGATTAGTATAGTTCTTTCAAGACCCCTTTTAATTCTACAAGAAAGCATTGTTATGAAAGAGCAAGGCTGCCTCCTGAGTGTCTCTGGTATCCTGTCTCGCTGTGTAGTCTCTCCTTCATTCATGCTCCCACTGGGCTGCCATCAGCCATGTTGTGATGTAGCCAAGGACTTCCTCATCAGGAGCTGAAACAATGAAGCTGCTCGATGTTGGACTTTCAGTCTCCCAAACTAAGAGTTAAATAAGCCTTTTTTCCTTATAAAGAATTTTGTTTTATTTTATGATATGAACTAATACAAATACTGGCAATAATTTGCCAACAACTTAGATAACTTACATAAAATTATTGAATTTCTAGAGAGATTAAAAAAGTGAAAATTGACTATGAGGAAACAGACAGTATAAATAAGCTCATAAAAATAATTCTTTCTTTTTTTTTTTTTTTTTGAGACAGGGTCTCATTATGCAGTTCAGGCTGGCCTTGAGCTCACTTTTGTAGCCCAGGCTGGTCTTGAACTCACACTGATCCTCCTGCCTCAGCCTCCCGAGTGCTGGGACTACAGGCATGCGCCACCACGCCTGTCATAAAAATAATTCTATCTCTAAAAAGTTACCCACAAATGACTTTGCTGAGTCTTACCAAAAAGGCTACAATGAATTAACACCAGGTTTCACAGTCCTCCAACAAATACAGGAAGAGAAATGCTTGCCAACTCATTTCACAAGGCTAGTACTATCCCAATATAACACCAAAGACAGCACAGATGAAGCAGACCAATGACTCCTTTGGATTGGATAAAAAATCTTCAAAAACAATACTAACAGAGAAAAACATGAAGAGGTGTCATGCAGAGTTTGT
>PVJA010032535.1:0-24063 GCA_004027025.1 Myocastor coypus | reverse complement strand
ATAGCCTCCAACGTCACAAGCTTCACTGGTGGCACACTGCAATTGCAAAACCTTTGATTGTATATGTATCTGCTTCCTCTTAGTCCAAAGAGAAGTATATTCTTTCCTGTTTTTTTTTTCTTTCTTTCTTTCTTTTTTCTATGCAACATTAATAGGGAGGTGGGTCATGCCCACACACTGCACTCTATAGAATGATTGTTAGGACAATATGCAATATGTCAACTTTCAAAGAAAAAAAGGGGGCAAAGAAAAAAAAAAGTAATGTGGATTTAGAAAGGTTAATGTTTAGTTGTTTGATCAATCTTAAATACCTATATGTATTAATCTAAACTGATCCGATGATGAAAATATGTAATACAACCATTGTTAAATTTAAACAATAAAAGAATTGAAAAAAAAAATTCGCAAAACAGAAATTCCTGCCACACTGTGCTTCCTGAGAACTAGAGACACCTGTATACACAGTGCCATCTAGCATCCAGCAAAACGGAGGCCAAAAGACCAATTTAATTAAAAGTGCTGCGGGAGGTGTTGGGGGTAAGAGCATGGAATCAACTGTATTTTGAGCAATTTTTTCAATATTTATTATTTATTTATTTGTTTATTTATTTATTTATTTATTTAGCAGAACTGGGGATAGAACTCAGGTCCTTGTGTTTTCCAGGCAAGTCAAAATTTATTTCTAAGGAAACATAATAGCAATCAGTGCAGAGAAAATACAATTCATGATTCAATGTAAAGATACTGCAAGGATGGCCTTTTCCCCTTCTGCCTGTCTGTAGACAAAGAAAAACCAAGGCCAGGCGAGATAGTACACACCTGTAATCGAAGCCTTCGGGAGGCGCTGCAAGTTCAAGCTCAACCTGAGCTTCATAGAAAAAAGAAAAAAAAATTGAAAGTTCATTTGTTAACATGGATGTACACAAGTTACCAGGGTCACACATACTTCATTCTTGTGGCACTTGTTCAAGTGGCTTCACAAAATGGGATGTTCATGAGCAAGTGTGTCAGGGTGTATTGAAATAAAGTAACTTTTTCCTCCAGTCGCACTACAGATTTAAAAAAAATGATCAACATCTTTTCGGATACAGATTTTCAATAATACGGATTAGTCTGGCTTGTTGCTTCTGCTTGGGCAGCCCGCACAACCCTGAGTGCGTTAGCCGCAGTCTCAGCACGAACCACAGCAAGCACGCTATCTTTCTGTGTGGCAGAGATGCCCTAGGAGTGCGGAGGAAGAGCAATGTGCTGCGTTGGTAGGACGGCGGCCCACAGGGGCCAGTCTCCCTACGGACTCAGAATGCAGGGTGGCTCTCCTAGCCGACCTGGTTTACGTTGGCGCTGAGATCCTCTCTGATCGCCCTTGTAGCTACCACTGGAGATTTCCTGTCAGTCCAGTTTTTTTGTTTGTTTATTTTTTTCTGGCGGGACCAGTGTTCAAACTCACAAACTTGCACTTGCCAGACAGGCACTTGTGCTACGAAGCTATCTCCCAGGCCCCCCTAATCCAGTTTTGATGTACTATAAAAAGGTTTCCTCTTTGGGCTGCTTCTTTCAGTGTTTCTCTTTAAAGGCTTTTTCATGTAGAAATGAGTAAGAAGTTTATGCGCAGAAAAACCCACACACAGTGTTTCTGCAACACCAGTGGTCATTTTTAAAAAATATTAGCCTGAAACTATAATTTTACACCCATCCTTTTCAATATTAATGATTTTTTTTTCTTTTGGTCTTTTTGAGACAGCATCTCACTATGCAGTTCAGGCTGGCCTTGAGCTCACTTTTGTAGCCCAGGCTGGTCTCAAACTTGCATCGATCTTTCTGCTCAGCCTCCAAAATGCTGAGATTATAGGCATGCACCACCACTCCCAGGTTATTTCATGTTTTATTGTCTTAAATATTCAAATATATTACACTGGATTTTAGTGTCTTTTAAAAAATATATTACTTTTGTATTTTGTCCTTACAGTTTCTTCTTGATTCTGTTTTCTTTTCCTATGTAAAATTTTTAATATGCGCTGACTTGTAGAACCTTGAATCTCTATGCTTATTTATAAACTTACTTTTTATTTTTTATTTTTTATTTAATTTTTTTTTCTTGTTTCAGAACCTTTGTTTTGTTTATTCACTCATTTTTATGGCCGGCTCAATCCACCCCGAGGGCAGGGCTGGTGCAGCATGTGGTGCCGGGGATCAAACCATGGTCCCTAAAGGCGCCCAAGCTTCCCCAAGCAGGCGCTTTAGACCACTGAGCCATCCCGCCGGGCTATAAAGTTACTTTTTAAAGAAAAAGTACAAGGTTAAATTTCATAATTATCTTTGAAAACAGCTGCCAGATATATATATATATATATATATATATATATATATATATATATATATATATATATAATTCATTCATTCCCAGAATGCCAAAATACAGGCATTAAAAATTCTCCAGACTATATTAGCACAACCTTTTCTTTTCAGTGAACTAAGACACTATTTGTATAACTATCTCGTATTTTGCTTTTTTCCTTTTCCATTCCTCCTTCCCTACTTACTCTTTCCTTTTGAACAATTTCTTTCCATTTCACAATATCTATTGTACATTTTAGTCCTTATTTACCCTTTCAGTTTCTTATTGTGTGGTGCCAGGGATTGAACTCAGGGCCCTGTGCTTGCTAGCCAAGTAGTTATTCTACTGAGCCATCTCCCTAGCCCCTCAGTTTCTCATATGAGACAATACAACTTTTGTACTTGTGAGTCTGTTATTTTTTTTCTAAGTATGACCTCAAGTTGCATCTATTTATCTACAAATGTCCCAAGTCTATCCTTTTATGACTGAGTAGAATTTTATATAAAGAGATCATATCTATCTTATCCATTCCTCATTTGATGAGCATTTTCCTGTTCCTAAGATTTAGCTGCGACAAACTGTGCGACTATAAACATGGGTGCACATGTATGATTGTGGTATGATGTTTTTAATTCTTCTGGAAAAATATCCAGAAGAGGAGTAGCTGGATCTAATGGGACTACTCATAGTTTTCTGACAAATCTCCACACTGGTTTCCACAGTGGTAGCACCCAGTGTATATTCCCATAAACAATGGAGGATTCCTTTATTTTGTGTTTCCTCATTAGATTTTCTCAGCAGCACCTACCCCAACTTACTTATATATACTCTATGGCTATCTTCATGGTACAGTGGCAAAGTCCAAATCATATACTTTATGACTTTCCCAATACCCAGCATTAAGTCTAGGTCCTTGTTAGTTCAATATTTGATCTAACACAGAAGAGATTGACACAGGTGTGACTGTACAGATTGTCAAGCATTTAATTCATAAAGAATTCCATGAATGGGCCGGCAGGATGGCTCAGTGGTCTAAAGCGCCTGCTTAGGAAAGCTTAGGCGGCTGCAGGGACCACAGTTCGATCCCTGGCACCACATGCTTTGCCAGCCCTGCTCTCAGGGCAGGCTGAGCCGGCCATAAAAATAAATAAATAAATAACCAAAAGTTCTGAAACAAGAAAAAAAAATAAAGTAAATTCTTAAAAAAAAAAAAAATTCCATGAGTGAGGGCTGGAGAGATAAATAAGTAGAATGAATACTTCCCTGTCAAGTGCAGGGTCCTAAGTTCAATCCCTGTACTGCAAAGAAAAAAAGAGAAAGGAATTCCATGAATTCTGAAAAGTATCCACTTTTTTCTATGATTTCCCAGTATTCCCATTGGAATATATATCAGTGGCAGAGTGAATTGCTAAACATGGGATAGAGAAGTCTTTTGTTCAGTACATACATTCTATAAGTGAAGAGAAACACAATCCTATTAGATTATATTCTATGAGTTCACTTAACTGCCACAGTCACCATGTCAACTGAAGTCCTAAGGGAGGGACCAGGAGAGACTTGAGGGAAAAAAAGAGGAGTGAGCAATTCTGTATTCTTGGTTTCCTTCTCAGTGCTCTCCTTAATGCGCTGATCTGGGCCTAATGACACACACCTGTATTCCCAGCCCTTGGTAGGCTGAGTCAAGAGGATCACTGTGAGTTCAAGGCCAGGCTGGGCTACAAACTGACTTCAGCTTGAACTGCATAGTGAAACTCTATCTGAAAAAAGACAATAAAATGAAAATTTATTACTGGACTAAAATTTATTGTAGAAGCTTCTCTGTGCATTACCTTGATAACTCCTGTGTTTCAGACTGTTTTATGTTTTTAGAGTAGATGACATGAGAAAGACTTAGAATGAAAACTGGTCAAATCAGTAGGACCAATACAGCACTCATCCTCCACTGCCTGCTCTATTTCTGAGGAATGCAATAAATATTCAATCTGTACATCACATCTGGACCTTGAAGTTGGCACTGGCCTAGCACATAAAGAACTTGAGTTGTGACTGGATCTTTAGTTTTAATTCACAATCAAAGTTGTGAGTTATGGGGGCCAGGGAGATAGCTCAGCAGAATAAGCACTTGCCTGGCAAGTGCAAGGTTTTCAATTCCCAGTACCTTAAAAAAAAAAAAAAAAAAAAAAAGCAGCTGTGAGTTACAACCCAAATGCTGGCTGTGTGTGCTTCTGCTTTTGTTTTGTTTTTGTGGTACGAGCCATTGAACTCAGGACCCCATGATTGCCAGCCAAGCACTTATTCTACTGAGCAGTCTCCCTGGCCCTGTTTGTGCTTCTGGATGTTCTTAGACAAGATTTAACCCTTCTACAGTTCTGGAAGGAATCCAACAACATCTCTTTCTATATGGGGTTATGTGGGAAATTCTGGGCCAGTGTCCCTGTAAGGATACTGAGATCGCCTGTGTGCACAAGAGAGACTTGAAGGCTGTGTAGAGGAGCCTGGACCTTTAATTGGTGACTTGAGTTAAAACCACCCCACAGGAATGACTTGAGTTCATAAGTTGTTTCTTCTGTGATGGCTATATTCATCATCAGGGCTCAGTGTACTTGCTCTATCTTCCCTAAAAATGTACCCTGTGATGTAAATTTATTTATTTATTTATTTATTTATTTTGTGGGACCAGGGTTCAAACTTATGACCTTGCACTTTCCAGTCAGGCACTTGTGCCATGGAGCTATTCCCCCCAGCCCCCATGATGTAAATTAAAAAACAAAATAAGCCAGGCATAGTGGCGCACACCTGTAATCCCAGCATTCAGGAGGCTGAGGCAGGAGGATCAGTGCGAGTTCGAGACCAGCCTGGGCTACCAAAGTGAGCTCAAGGACAGCCTGAACTTCATAGCAAGACCCTGTCACAAAAAGACAAATAATAATAATAATAATAATAATAATAATAATAATAGTGTTTTAACAGAAATGTGTACTTGTATCTTCAAATACCATATGTTCTCAAATTAACCATTTCAATATTCATGACTTTGCATTCATATACATTCTTCGTAAATTTTTAACAATTTTTTATTATAATGGCACCTATTATTATTATTTTTTGGGGGGCAGGACTGGGGATTGAACTCAGTACCTCGCACTTGCCAGGCAAGCACTTACTCCATTGAGCTATCTCCCCAGCCCCGGCACCTATTATTTTTTAATAATATTGCAATTAAGCAGATTTTAGTATACATTTTGTACATCAGCCTTTCTATACATTTTCTAATCCATCGACAAGGTACATATCAAGGTAAGCAGGGGTTAGGGATTTAGCTGAGTTGTCAAATCCTTGTCTAGCAAGCAGAAGGCCCAGGCTTCTGTTCTAAGCACCAAGAATTTAAAAGGTGGAGGAATAAAAGATAAGCAAAGAAGTTTGTCCTGGTTCATTGACATGAAATTCAAATAATACAGTTTTTATTCTCTTGTCTGGAAACATGTTATTGTTTTATCCCAGAGCCAAGAAACTCTGTAATTTTAAAACTATACATAAGAAAACTTCAGCTTCATGCCACAAAGTTATCCAACATTACAGATCCTTTTTCCCTTCTAGGAAATTCACTCCAGAAAAATCCTGATGGGTATGAAAGGCACAAGAAGCCTGTAAATGAGTCCCATATCCTTCACATATAACTTGTATCTGTGCTTTTCTAGAATTTTATTTTATTTTATTTTATTTTATTTTTTTCTTGTTTCAGAACTTTTGTTTATTTATTTTTAAGGCTGGCTCAGCCTGCCCTGAGGGCAGGGCTGGCGCAGCATGTGGTACCCAAGATCAAACCGCAGTCCCTGCAGCCACCCAAGCTTTCCTAAGCAGGTGCTTTAGACCACTGAGCCATCCTGCCGGGCCCTTACCTGTGCTTTTCTAACACTAAAAATTCACAAAGCCTCGAGCTTTGTGAATTTTGTGTTATTTCTAAGAAATAACAATATTAAGTAACATATCTCTAAACGTCAAACACATGAAAATGATCTGTATTCTAATTCCTTCCTAAAGAGCCCCTGAAGGTAGAAATTCACATAGATCACCTCTCCTGAGCACACTCCAAGGCCACCTAAAAAATCCCAAACCCAAACCACAGTGCCCCTCTCTTGAATTCCCTAAATTACTCTTTTCTCCTTGCTGGGACAAATGTCTGACAACCAAAATGAAGGAAGGAAAAGTTTATTTCGGTCATGTTTCCTGGAGGTTTCAGTTCATGTTCTGCTAGATCCAAGGCAGAGAGGCATAGTACAGAGGCCAGCAATGCACAGTGGAAAAACAGCAATAATAGCAAAGAGAGAGTCTGTCACTCTTCCTCTCTTATATTGCATTCAGGCTCTCTGCCCTAGATTGTGTGTAGCACTCACACCCATAACCCCAGCAGTACTAAGACCTATAATCCCAGTGGATCACCCTCTAGAAGTCCCTGCCTCATGACTGCATGAGGCTTTGGGGGAACAAACAGACAAACCATAACAGGCTCCCACTTTATTTTCCTATTGTGTAATTTACCTCTGCCTCATAAAATATTTTTGTGCCTGTCACTAACATGTCCCACAAGGGCCAGAGAGATAGCTCAGTGGAGTAAGTGCTTGCCTGGAAAGTGCAGGGTCCTGAGTTCAATCGCCAGTTCTGAAAAAAAAAAGACATATCCTTTGGGGCCAGGGTATAGCTCAGTAGAATAAGTGACTGCCTGGCAAGTATAAAGGCCTGAGTTCAATCCCTGGTCCTAAAAAAGAAAAAACAAAAATCTAACATGCCCATAATTAATTTCTGTGACATAAGTCAGTGAACCTAAAATATACCCTAGGGTTGAGTGAATTGAGCCCACCTTGTCCTCTCTGAGGGACTTTCTCAGACCCCATTCAGTTACAAAAACATGATAGAGTATACTTCCATAAACTTAGAGGGCTAAGACACCACTAAGCATGATAATATACTTTCCTAATTTGTGGGGTTTTGGTGCCAATGTCTGAATCCAGGGCTTCCAGTTTGCTAGGCAAGCATTCTACTGATGGGCCAAATCTGCATCCCCTATGCATGACCCTTTTATAGCACTGCCATTTCACAAGGCAGTAATACTTCACTGGTCCTAGCACCATTACGAGCCAGCTGCAGTATTCTGACTCTGAAATTTCCTTTCTTTCTTTCTCTCTCTCTTTCTTTCTTTCTTTCTCCCTTTCTTTCTTTCTTTCTTTCTTTCTCGTCAGTCATTCATTTATTTGAGACAGGTTCTTTCTATGCATTCAGGCTGGCCTTGAGTTTGCTTCTGTAGCCCAAGCTGGTCTCAAACTTGCACTGATTCTCCTGCCTCAACCTCGCAAGTGCTGGGATTATAGGTGTGTACCACTATGCTCAGACAACTCTGAAATTCAAAGTCAGGTTTGTCTTGGTTTCATTTGCTTTCTTTGATTATTTTGTTTGATTTTTGAGGCAGGATCTCACTGTATAGTGCAGGCTAGCTTTGAACTTGCTAAGTAGACCAGGCTGGCCTTAACTTTATAGAGATCCTCCTGCCTCAGCCTCCCACATGCTGGAATTACAAAGTCAGTTTTAATGGAGAAACTTTTAACATTCAAAACTTCCTGAAAACATGCATGTTTTTGCCAGATTTGGCTATATTCACACTATATCCTTTATCCACTCTTTATCCATTTTTCTCCAAATTTTATTACTGAAAATTGTGTTATAATTCATGTCATTGGAGTTGGTACCATTGCTGGATCCAAGCACAATTGTTGTTCTTCACATTAACCATCTCCTAAGGGATGATCCTCAAGCCACTTCAATACTTCTCAATCTACGAATCTACAAACATTCTCAAAGTGCTCCTTGTCTCAGTTTCTCTTCTTTTGTTGGATCCAATACTCAACACCTAAAAGGAAGGAAGGAAATGTTTATTTAGCTCAGATAATGGAGGCTGTAGTCCATGCTCAGCTGGCTCCAAGGCAGAGGGGCACCTGGCAGAGGGCAGCCTTTCACAGCAGTGGCAAAGAACAAGAGCAAAAGCGCAGGAGCAGTGGCTCCCATGGCTACAGAGAGCAAGTCTGTCTCCCTTGTGTTACATTCAGAGTATCTGCCCAAGGCCAGGTTTAGTATTCACACCCATACTCCCAGGAATTCTCACACTCAGAATCCCAGTGGCTCACGAATTAATCACAAAGTCTAGAAAGTCTGCCCCATGACTGCCTGAGGCTTTGGGTGGAAAACAAGACAAAGACCACAACAATCTTATTATTTCAATTATGAAGACAATAAGGTTCGTCAAATTTTATCTTCTCTCTAATCAGCTCTCCACACTGCACAAGGTGTAGTAAATGCTATTTTAAAACTTTGTGACAGTACGTAGTATTACTTAGATGACTGTAAAGTGGAGGAAAGTGTATGGAGCCTGGTGTGGTGGTACACCCAGTGGTGAGACCCTGTCTCAAAATAAACCAACCAAACAAACAAAAAAGAATTACAAGAGCCGGGCGTGGTGGCACATGCCTGTAATCCCAGCACTTGGGAGGCTGAGGCAGGAGGATCAGTGTGATTTTGAGACCTGCCTGGGCTACAAAAGTAAGCTCAAGGCCAACCTGAACTGCATAGTGAGACCTTGTCTCAAAAAGACAAAAAAAAAAATTATAAAGCTTAAGCCTAAAAACTTCACCAATTCCTGAGGCCTAAACCATTTCATCAATACTGAAGAAGAACATTAGGAAAAAATTCAACTAGATAAACAGAATGTTTAATTTCTTTTTCAAGTTAAGTCTGACATGTAGAGCCCAGAAAAGCTCCCCAGGGATGCTATTACTTGTGAAGGAATGATTGAGCTCAGTGACTCTAACTGAGGTTAACTCACTATGAGCTAAGTCCCCCAGCTATTAACTTCCGAGGTGGAATCTTGTGCCATAGATGGAGATGTGAGGAGTGAATAACACTGCATTATCCGGCCGGCAGGATGGCTCAGTGATCTAAAGCACCTGCAGGCGGCTGCAGGGACCGCGGTTCGATCCCCAGCACCACAGGCAGCGCCAGCCCTGCCTTCAGGGCAGGCTGAGCCAGCCATAAAAGTAAATAAATCAAACAAAGGTTCTGAAACAAGAAAAAAATGAATAAATAAAAATTTAAAAACTGCATTATCTCACAACCACCTAGCAGAGACTTTAGTTAAGTAAGCCAGGGTGTGGAGAGGCAGTGTGAGACTGAATTGGAAGAACTGACTAACTGCCCTGCTTAATGGCCTATAACCTAGAAACTTCTCACCTTATCCCACAGGATTCCAATGCTCAATCTGAGCAGGTATGCTCTGACACTCATCAGCAGGAAAGCAAGAAGGTTAACTATGCACTCACTAGAGAAATAGACATTTGCTGAAGCCATGGACAGGAAGAATCCTTACTGCATGCATTTCCCTTCATTTAGAGGACATTGTGATCTGCTCTCAACAGCATAAAACTTTACTAATATTATCTTAACTAGTGATATGATTATCAGACATAGTAATATATTAATACAGTTGGAATACTGGTCCAGTGAAGGCTTTTGGTATGCAGCTCCCTGCTAGACCCCATGTCCCATATTATAGGGGTCCTCTTCACCTCTGCATTATGGTTTTACTCTGTAGAGATGAGTAACACAATATTTTCATTTTCAGTAATAAATAGAAAGGAAAAAAGGGCCGAAGACAAGCGTTATTTCACACATATGTTCTTGCTCATTCTGAAAGATCTTCCATATTTCTGACATTGAATGTATCCCTCCTTGAAACAACTGTGTTGCACTATTCCTCCATATGTAAAAAAGGCTGGGACCTTTGTGGTTGCCTTTTCTGAAGACTGAAAGAAAGTCTCAGAAAGGAAAAGTGTCATGGCACCTGGGGAGGATTTGGCACTTGCTACTTTGTGCTGACACCATACAGTAGCCAGAGGACAATGCTAATAGGCACCTGGATAAGCCAATATGAAAACTTCCTAAAACTGTCACCTGAACATGTATGGCCTTCCTATTTATGTTGGCTGCACAAAATAAATTTTGTCTTTCCCTTGCAATTATAAAAATACCTCTCAAACATCTTGTGTGATTTAGTACTTTAACAACTCTGAATAATTAATCACAAGTAGATGAAACATAACAGGCTTGATAACTGTTTTTGTTGAATCATAACAGACATGTTGTTTGTGTACTTAATCTGGTGAACAGGGGGAAAAGTCACATGCAGAAAGTATAGTATCATGCAATTACTTGTCACAAAACTAGTTATCACTGGAGCCCGGCAGGATAGCTCAGTGGTCTAAAGCACCTGCTTAGGAAAGCTTAGGCGGCTTCAGGGACCGCGGTTTGATCCCAGCACCACATGCTGCACCAGCCCTGCCCTCAGGGCAGGCTGAGCTGGCCAGAAAAATAAATAAATCAACAAACAAATGTTCTAAAAAATTTTTAACGGAAAAAAACTAGTTATCACTGTTGAAGAGCAAAGAGACAAGGAAATGACTTTCTTAAAATCATTGATTTACACAGAGGAGGAGATAACTAAAATAAGGACGTAAGAGGGTAGTGAACACATTGATAATTTACAAAAAATGTACAACATTCATGGATTTGAAAGTGAGGTAAATAAAAAAAGATAATAAATTGCTAGACTCAATTCATATCATATACTTAAAAGAACAATGAAATTTTTTTGCAGAACCGGGGTTCACACTCATGACCTTGCAATTGCCAGGCATGTACTTGTGCCACGGAGGTATCTCCCTGGCCCCTTTTTTATCTCTTTTTTTTTCTTGCAGTACGAGATTGAACTCAGGACCTTGCACTTGCCAGACAGGCACTTAAGCCACTAAATTATATTCTCGGCCCAAGAAAAAGGAATGAAAAGATGGGTTAATTAAATTAATCAATCACTGATTTGGTTTAGTCAAGTGTTAGTCAGGATCCTAGCCTTCTCCTCAGCCCATCTATATACTTCTTTGAAAGAAAAATCCAGAACTCTGGTAAATCAGATTGGCAAAACACACATCTCTTTGCCCAATAGATGATGGTGTTCCCAGACATTGTCCCAGGTGTCACTCTGGTCTGCCTTCAGCAAATACCCTATAGGTGAAGTGAGACCCTGTAGACCCTGTACTAAATACATAAAAGAAAGAGAGAGAGAGGCAAGTCCCATTGGCAATCTTAGCCAGATTTCAATATCGCATGCAAGTAATGTCCCATCCATTGACCCCTAACCTACTCCCTAACTATAAACTCCTACTTGCAAAGCATGGCCTCTAGACTGAACATAAAACCCCGCCACACACCTCAGTGTAAAAATCATGTTGATGCGGCCCCTTTACCTAGCCATGATTTTCCAGAATCAAGGATTCCTGCCATAGCCTAGCAAGTGTCATTAGACCTTTTTTTCTTTCATAGATGACATTAAAAGAGTTGAGATTCCTCCTGAATCTCCACACAGGTAAGGGTCTTGCAAGGTAGTTGCCCAGATAAGGACCCTCCCTGTCTCTCCTCTATTCATGACAATTAAATAATGTAGTTCAATCATTTCTTGGCCTTTTGGCTAAGAGTAAGTGAAATTATGGGTCCAGGATAGGTTTCCAGTTTTACTCAGGAGATACCCAACTGATTTTCAGCCTACTGTTTGGCACACATAAGCTATAACATGACACAGATCTCCTGTGTGTTTTCTCTCCATGCTTTTAAAAAAAACAAAACTCCAGCAACTAACTCTTCAGTAATTTTTTTTTGGGGGGGGGACTGGGGTTCAAACTCACGACCTTGCACTTGCCCAGCAGGCACTTGTGCCTCGGAGCTATCTCCCCAGCCCCTCTTCAGTAATTTTTTTCTAGCTTTTCACTCTCATTGTTGTTTGGGTGTGAAAGTAACAGTTCCAAACCCTGGGGAATGCCAGAGCCTGTCACCACCTCACTGCTAATTAATGCAACACAACACCTACCTCCACAATTGTCTTCAAATGTTCACAATACCCTGTCATAGCTCTTCTGTTGATGCGGATTGTCTATAGGCAGGAGAGTGTATAGCAAATTAAAGTTGATTCCTGAGTTCAATCCCCGGTACCACAAAAAAAAATAATGTTGGGCTGGCGAGATGCTTCAGTGGTCTAAAGTGCCTGCTTAGGCAAGCTTAGGTAACCACAGGGACTGCAGTTCAATCCCCAGCACCACATGCTGCGCCAGCCCCACCCCCAGGGCCAGCTGAACTGTCCCTAAAGAAAAAAAAATGATTCCCACACCCTGTGGGCAGTCTGACAGAGAAGCCGCTGTGATTTTCCTAGTCTTTTCTGTCTTATCTCCTGACAGAACCACCCTGACCCATAAGCTTAATAGAGGAGAGGCTAAAAAGTTCTTTGGTATGCTACTAAACCTGCTAGCCAGATCAGTCAACTCAGTGTATGTGCCCACAAGGCAAAAGTTCGCAGGCTGGTGCTGGGATCTTTAGATGCCTTCCTGGCAGACTCACTGCAGTTTTCATAAGTGAATAAGCTATTATATATCCCCATCTGGTCTCCTCCTCTGAATCAATCATTATATTAATTCCTCTGGGTTCATTTCGATTTTTAGCACTGTAAGACATTATTCTGTGATGCTGGTGCTTGGATCCAGGGTTTTTGCATTGATAGGCAAGCACTGTTCCACTCTACTACACTCCCAGGCCCCTCAACACCAATTCTTTCATCCAAACAGAGTATGGAAAACCAGCCGAACACTGATTTAGGCATTTACTTAACACTAAGCTTCACTGCTTTTTCAACAATATAGCAACCTCAACTTGCCCCTGGGTAGATTCTTAACTCACAGGATGGAAGACTATAAGGAGGTATCAGTGTGGTATGTGAATTTAGTGGGCAGAAATGGAACATTAGCAGAAGAAACTGAGTACCTGGAGAGATATTCTACGTCCTATGATTCAGGGTTCAGACTGACCCACTCCAGAAAAGCACACGGCCAGCTTTTAGGGACAAAGATGATTAAGGTCTAGCCAGTGATTACTTCGGTCCCGGTCCTTGCTTCACAACTCCTCTACCAAATTTCTTATTCATTGAGAGACAATTCAGTTCTGATAATACAACTGTCTTTGTCAGGAGGAGTATCTTATTGTGGGGCAGCATAGGAGGCTTTTTCTCTAGAACCCAGGTGATTATAGTTTTAATACAATAGTGACAGAATGTTGAGCCTTGGTGGGGATTGGAACTGAATGTTTTAAAGCTGTCAATTTTGTCTACGGAAATTGTTTCTCAGTGTTTTCATCTTGAAAGGAATAAGAAGTCAGGTAAATTCAGTGCTAATGTTCCTACTACAGAACAGAACAGGGTAGCATCTGACTCACAATTTAAAGGTAAGAAGGAAACAAGAATTTGGAGCTAGGTGTGGTGGCACACATCTATAATCCCAGTATTTTGGAGTCTGAGGCAGGAGGATTGGTTTGAGACCAGGCTGGGCTACAAAAGTGAGTTCAATGCCAGCCTGAAATGCATCGTGAGACCTTGTTTCAAAAAAAGAAGAATAAGAAATTAGCCTCCTTATCTCCTTTATGCTTCTCCTCATTTTGTCAAGCCCAGCTTAACTGCAGTTACTCCTCAACCTGTCCCACCTTTATCAACTCCTGCAAGCTGGATCTCCGTAGGCAGACCACCTAAAAGAAAGGCCAGGTTGGGGAGTTAGCTCAGTGGCTTAAGTGCTTCCCTAGCAAGTGCAAGCTCCTGAGTTCAAGCCTTAGTGTCTCAGTTACTCTTCGCTCACTGCTGGGACATTTATCCAACACTCAAAATGAAGGAAAGGAGTATTCAGCTGACAGGTTTCAGTCTATACAGAGCAACACATGGCACAGAGCAACTTCTCATGGTCGCAGAAAAGAGCAGAAAGCAAAGGGAGGAATAACAACTACAGTGGCTACAGAGAGCAACTCTGTCTCCCTTAAAATGTATTTGGTCTATCTGCCCCAGGTTAGGTGTAGTACTCACACCCATAATACCAGTGGCTCATGACTTAATCACAAACTCTAGAAGTCCACTCCATGACTGCATGAGGCTAACAACTAGATATAAAGCACAATACTCTGGTACCAAAAAAAAAAACAAAGGCCAGTTTCCCCTTCTCCATTCCCTATCCTCCAATCCCTGTTAAACACATGGGAACCTGTCAGTTCCAAACACTCCAGAAGATTAGCCAAAGCTGCTATAGCTGGAGGGCATCCCTGTACTGCAGGATACCCAGAAAACATCAACAGTACTCCACACAGAACATTGTAGCCACCCCTCACCCTAGGTGGCTCTCACCTTCCAAGCCCATTACTTGGTGATCTTATCAGACACATCAGATGCCTTCAGCAAGACCCTGAGGCAGAGCAGCCCCAAAAGCAAGGACAGGGCTGCTAGAGAAAGCAATGGCCCCAAACCATCCCCAGATAGGGCCATTTGGGCTTACAGCACTGATCAATCCACAGCTGAGCAACACCAAGCACTTTGGCCCAAGACTTTCGGTAGAGGAACTTAAAGGCCAAGAGTGCAGTGATCCCTGTGGGAGACAGAAACAGATGTTCCATCCAAGTGGGTCCACACCAAAAAGGCTGGGTTGTGGGGGGAGGACTTCAGGAATCTGGCTCAGTGCTAAGGATAGTTTATACATGAGCAACCGGTTGTTTGTTGAGTGTTTAAAACAATCTGAGCTGGCAAGACAGCTCAGTGGAATAAGTGCATGGCTGACAAGTGGAAGGTCCCAAGTTCAATCCCTAGTACTGGAAAAATAAATACATAAAAATAAAACACAATCTGAAAAAACTTGAGTGTTCAAGCCTCAGCTTTGGGTCTAAAGAGCAGAAGATAATCTGATTCTCAGGCAGCAGAAACAGAGAAAGCTGGGCTTTGTTACAGATATGTGGCTCATAAAGGGACCCGAGTCACACTGTAGGTTCTTGTTTTGTTTTGAGTGAACTCCATACTGTTCAGATCCCACCAGTGCACCAGTGCTTTCTCCTCTGTCAACAGCAGTGCTAACTTTTTATTTTCATCATTAACTAGCCTAACAGAGGCACTAACAGATGCATTTTGGTGCATTTCCTTGCTCACCAGGTGATGTTCAGTGTGTTTTCATCTTCCTTTGGCTGTTTAAATGTCTTGTCTTGAGAAACATCTATTCAGGTACTTGTTGCCTCAGAAGTCATGTTTTCATCGTCTTGATATTCTTGTTGGAATTTCTGAAATAACTGATTAAACCCTTTTCAGGTTTAAGGTTTACAAATATTTTTCACATACTGTATGGTCTCCCTTACTCTGTTAGTTTCCTTGATCGTGCAGAAACTCTACCTTAATGTAATAATACCTATTTTTCCATTTGCTACCTGCAAGGGGTTTTTTTATCATAAGGTAAAAAAAAATAATAATAACACCTCAGATGCTATAAATTTTGTCACAGAATTTATCCCTAATTTTTTTTTCCTAATGTTTTCTTTAGTAGTTTTTTACTATGTAACAGGCTTTTCTTTAAGTGTTTATATCATTTTGAGTTGATTTTTTGGTGATTTTACAACGACCAGAATCATATATGCAGAAAAGTCAGCTTATTCTATGAAACACAATGGCTTGTCTGGCAAACACTTATTCCACTGAGCTAGGCCCCGGCCCCTACAAATGCTTTTTTTTTTTTTTTTTAAGAATTTTTTTTTTATTTTTTGGGGCCCGGCAGGATGGCTCAGTAGTCTAAAGCTCCTGCTTAGGAAAGCTTGGGCGGCTGCAGGGACTGAGGTTAGATCGCCGGCACCACATGCTGTGCCAGCCCTATCCTCAGGGCAGGCTGAGCTAGCCATAAAAATAAATACACAAACAAACAAAAGTTCTGAAACAAGAAATAAAATAAAAATAAAAATAAAAATAAAAATAAAATAAAATAATAAAATAAATAAAATAAAATAAAATAAATAAAATAAAATAAAATAAAAAATAAAATAAAAAATTATAAAAAAGAATTTTTTTTTTTTTTTTTTGTGGGACCAGGGTTCGAACTCACGACCTTGCACTTGCCCAGCAGGCACTTGTGCCTCGGAGCTATCTCCCCAGCCCCTAAAAAAGAATTTTTAAATTTTTTTTTTATTTTAGCACTTTTACCACATGCATTTGAATCTAAACCTTAGTGACATTTATGGTGAAAACCAGGAGATAATCAGTTGTGCACCATCTACCTCTATTCTGTAGGCAAATTTATGTATATAAGTTCCAAAACTCCTTATGGTCCCAACAGCAATGTTAAAACTTTTCAATGTGATTCAGACATGTTTATTTGCCAACGAAAATATTCATATTGCTTCTACAAGAAGAAACACAAGACATTTTTTACTGATTTTTTTTTCTTTTGGAGACAGCGTCTCACTATGTAGTTCAGGCTGGCCTTGAGCTCACTTTGTAGCCCAGCCATAGAGATCCTCCTGCCTCAGCATCCCAAGTGCTAGGATCTCACATGTGCCACCACTCTTTGCTCTTAGTTTTATTGTAACAAAGCAACTTGTACACTTTGAATGTTGTAGATTTTAAAATAACATATTTTTAATCTTATGTTCAGTCAGGCATGGTGGTCCACACTTTTAATGGCAGCAGTTGTGAGGCTGAGGCAGAAGTATCCCTGAGAGTATAAGACTAGCCGAGGCAACTTAGTGAGTTCAAGGTCAGCCTGAAGTACATATTGAGATTCTACCTCAAAAAAAAAAAAAAAAAACAACCAGTTAACTACCTAATGTTTTAGTATTTTAGTGATTCAGATATTCAATAAATATCCATACTCACTTCATTTAGTATAACTTTCAATTTATAAGTGTAAAAAGTTTTGGGAAACTATTTCTAAATAGAGATATAATTAAAATTATTGGGCCTGGCAGGATGGCTCAGTGGTCTAAAGCGCCTGCTTAGGAAAGCGTAGGAGGCTGCAGGGACCGCAGTTCAATCCCTGGCACCACATGCTGAGCCAGCCCTGACTTCAGCAGGCTGAGCCAGCCATAAAAATAAGTAAACAAACAAACAAAAGTTCTGAAACAAGAAAAAATAAAATAAAATAAATTTTAAAAATAAAAATGAAAATAAAATTATTAGGCGTGGCAGGATGGCTCAATGGTCTAAAGCACCTGCTTAGGAAAGGTTGGGCAGCTACAGGGACGGCGGTTCAATCCTTGGCACCACGTGCTGCGCTAGCCCTTCCCTCAGGGCAGGCTGAGCCGGGCATAAAAATAAATAAATAAACAAACAAAAGTTCTGAAACAAGAAAAAAATAAAATTAAATTAAAAAAATAATTTAGGGGCTGGGGAGATAGCTGAGTAGCATAAGCACCTGCCTAGCATGTAGGTCCTGAGTTTGATACTAGGTGTCAAAAAATAATAAAATATTTTTGCAAATAATTTTATAAACTTGGGCCAGTGAGATGGCTCAGTGGTCTAAAGTGCCTGAGGAGGAATGTTAAGGCAAGTGCAGTGACTGCTACTCGATCCCTGGTACCACATGCTGCCCACCCCCACCCCAGGGTGGGCTGAGCCAGCCATAACACAAACAAATAAATGAGGTTTAAGAGAAATAATTTTTTAAAATCTTTAAAACAGTAATAATTTTATAAACTTATAAAACTTGCAAATTTTTGCCCTACATCTACTTATCAAAACATTTTAATGGGGCTGGGGAAATAGCTCCATGACACAAATGCCTGACAGGCAAGTGCAAGGGTGTGAGTTTGAACCCTGGTACTGCAAAAAAAAAAAGTGTTTTAAAGCCGGCCTTGGTGGCCCATGCCTGTAATCTCAGCACTTGGAGGCTGAGACAGGAGGATCAGTGCAAGTTTGAGACCAGACTGGACTACAAAATGTGAGCTCAAGGCCAGCCTGAACTGCATGGTGAGGCTGTCTCAAAAAGACAAAAAAAATTCTTAACAGTATTTAATTGTACTGAAATTATGATGAAATATATAGTGAAGGCAGCTACTACAGTAAGTCATATTATTGTCAACAAATAAGAAAAGTATGCAAATATTCTAGAAGCACAGAATCTAACAAGGTTAATTTTTTTCTTTTATTTTACTTAGCATGGTTGGTATATATCAAACAATTTGTTTTTACTACATACTTTTTCTTACACTGGATATATAGTTTTACAATTATGAGCATCTTCTAAACCTGTGAGAATCCAGCTAATCTGATTCAGACCACCGACCAACAAAAAAGCATTCATATTGTTTAGGGTGTTGACATTCTAGTACTACAGTGTCTTATGATAACTATTTTCTCCCGATGAAAAAAAAGGAGGGGGCTTTTGGGTCAGCTCAGTGGTTTAAGCACCTGCATGGGCAATCCCAGTCAGGCATAGGGAACACTGGTTCGATCTCCAGACCCATCCTTAAGGCACCTGAGACACACCCCTCAAAAAAGGGGGACCTGAGGAGACAGCTCAGTAGAATAAGTGATTGCCTGTCAAGTACAAGGGCCTGAGTTTAACACCCAGGTACACACACACACACACACACACACACACACACACACACACACACGGAAACAACTATTTAAACAAAGTCTGAAATGAAAGCAAGACATGATTTTGATGAGAAATGGAAGCATTGTGAAGTGATGCTAGGTCTTCTCTATGCTATATTTCCATGTATGTTCTACTAAAGCATTTTAGATGTTTCAGGAAGACATTGAAGTTGTAGGTAAATGAGAAAAGAACACAGGAGCATTTTCTTCAAAAATGATTTCTATATTTTCTCCTCCATTAGTAATTACTCAGCTGGATTGTTAATACTATAATGGCAAGGCAGGCATTGTGGTGCAAGCCTGTCATCCCAGTACTTGAAAGGTTAAGGCAGGAGGATCACTACAAGTTCATGGCCTGCCTAGGTTACAAATAGAGTTTAAGGGAGGCCCTGAACCAAAAAGATGGAAAGAAAAATACTGGGCTGAGGATGGAGCTCCGTGGCAGTCATATTCCCTGCCTAGCAAGCATGAGGTCCTAAGGCTGATTCCTGGGAACACAGGCACAAACACAAACACAAACACAGGAAAAAAAAGAAGAAAGAAGAGGAAGAAGGAGGAGGAGAAAAAAAGAGAAAGAGAGAGGGTGAGGGTGAGAGAGAACACAAGGAAGGAAGGAGATGGCAAGGGAAAAAATGCTGTAATGACAAATCCTCACATGAATCTTATAGCATTAGAATTTGGGTAAAAAAATACAAACAAGAAACCAGAAGAAATTCTGACCAAAAATGCAAGACTTTCCTGGCAGAGAATCCAGTCTGTCTTGATTAGTTCAACAGGTAAGTAATGTGATATACAAGCATGATAACCATGTGAAGAGACACTTCGAATTGCCTATGGGAAAATGTGTGAAACTTCTAACAGGCATGGCAGGTTAACAGCAACTATGGCCAGCACCTTGCTATACCATCTCTCCCTTCCACCAAACCTCACCATAGTGTAACAACAAGGAATGACACCTGACCACAATCTCTGGCTCCTAAAAGGGAGGTTCCCTGGTGCAACACACAGTGACTTGCTTGGTAGCCCAGTAGGCCACTAATTTGTAACTTTATTTTTTATTTTTTGGCACTGAGGATCAAACTGAGGATATATTGCTTGCCAGGCACTTATACCTTTACCCAGCCCAACTTGGTACTTTGTAACATTTGGATTTCAATTCACTTATAGCTTGTGAAGGCTCATACCACACATTTCCTGTTCAGATTCTTGCATCATGACTGCCTCCTTTACTGCAAGAAAGGGTGCTGGTATGGTTCCAAGCAATGCATTGACAGAGGTAAGTCTGGGAGGTTGTACTGGTCAGTAGTTTGTGCTATAGCACACTCCTGAGATCATCTGCCAAGGGGAAAAAGGAAAATTTCAGCCCGTTATCGCAATTGTAACACCATGAGGCAGCCTGTCCAATGCGTGTGTGCTGTAGAAGCAAAAGAGACTGAAGCCTTTGCCTCACATCTCGGTCACAGTCCCCATAATTTCTGTCAGGTAGGCTATAATCTAGACCAGTGGTTCTCAACTTTTCCAACACCGTGACCCTCCAATACAGTTCCTCATGTTGAGGTAACACTAAACCAAAAAATAATTTGGGTGGCTACTTCAAAACTGTAATTTTTTGGGGCCCGGCGGGATGGCTCAGTGGTCTAAAGCGCCTGCTTGGGGAAGCTTGGGTGGTTTCAGGGACTGTGGTTCGATCCCCGGCCCCACATGCTGCACCAGCCCTGCCCTTGGGGCGGGCTGAGCCGGCCATAAAAATGAGTGAATAAACAAACAAAGGTTCTGAAACAAGAAAATAAATAAATAAATAAAATTTAAAAATAACTGTAATTTTACTACAGTTATGATTTGGAATGGCTTTAGGTGACCCCTGTATTTTGTTCATTCAACCCCTACCGGGGTCGTGACCCACAGGTTGAGAACTGCTGAGACCTTCCTCATTCTCCAATGTTTAGTAAGATAAAACGGCAAACATAAGATGCTCAGTTCTCATTTCACGTCATTGTTTAAAAATTAGAAAACTTTATGGCAGTGGTAAAAGTTCTTATTTCTTGTAACGGCAGTGGTGAGATCACTGAATGCCAAACTTCAAGATCTATGTGCCTGCTAGCTCATAACAGCCAAATTCACATTTTCCTGGTTTTCACATCAATTTTTCTTCAGTCCTGAGGATTGAACTCAGGACCCTGCGGGTGCCAGGTGCTTATTCTACTGAGCTATCTCCCTGGCCCTCATGTAAATATTAATAAAGAGGACCAGCAGGATGGCTCAGTGGTCTCAAGCGCCTGCAGGAGGCTGCAGGGACTGCGGTTCAATCCCTGGCACCACATGCTGCGCCAGCCCTGTCCTCAGGGCAGGCTGAGCCAGACATAAAAATAAATAAACAAACAAATATTAATAAAGAACAAGATGTTGAAACTTGTAATGAGTACATCATTCCTAGCAGATGCAGTTGAAACTGACAATATAAAAATAATAAAAAACAGGGTTTGGGGCTGGGGAGATAGCTCCGAGGCACAAGTGCCTGCTGGGCAAGTGCAAGGTCGTGAGTTCGAACCCTGGTCCCCCCCCCCAAAAAAAAAAAAAACAGGGTTTTTTTCTTTAACAGAGGCTGTTCCTCTGTATGATTTAAAGAGAACAACTTTCATCTGCTGGAAAACTATGATAAATACCTGGGTGATATGCCCTAAGAGGAAATTCCCAATTTTCTTTAAATATCATCACTAAGCATTATTTTTTGCTTAGGAGCATAACCAAGTCCCACAATTATGGTGAAATATCACGGTATCAGGGGACATGTCCACATTCTGACAAGTAGGAAGTACGTACATACCAAAACAACTAAAATACATATTAGCAGAAACCTGAGAAACAAATCAGGAAGAGAATTCTGAAATTATAGCAAGGAGGGCAAACTGTAACACTACATTTCATTAGTATCAGTGCATTTTTCTAATTATTTATTGGTTGACTGCTTTGGTACAAGGTCTCGCTTGGACTTGTAGTAATCCTTGTCTCACCCTTCCCAGTGCTGGGATTACTGGTGTATGCCACCACACGCAGTTTGGGGCTAGTATGGTGTGCTCAAGGCAGGGACAGCAGGGCATGCAGTACCAGGGATCGAATTCGGGACCTTGAGCTTGCCAGGAAGGCGCTTAGGCCACCGAACTGTCTCCACAACCCTATCAGTGCATTTTCTTGTAAAATCTTTTAGCGAAGAACCCTGCTCTGATGATTTTGTGAACCTAACTTAATTGACAAATACCTAGGACATTAGTATTTTACGCGACTTTCATTTAACAGTCGTATTCCTGAAGCCATGCATTCAGCAGTGCGAAAGGCTGAGGTAAATCTCAAATTTCAGTCCAATTTAAGCGATTTAGCGAACCCCTTTTTCAAAATAAAGAAGAGAAAAGCTGTAGCACGGCGCGGAAACAGTTTAATCTCCAGAAGAGAATACAATCCTATATCCGGACGGGCCTAAAAAAATTGTAAAAAACTGTCGTCAACCATTTCTCCTGGACAGCATACTCTGTTTTGATAACCAGTATTACTGTAAAATGACCAATTCCATGCCCTGAATCTACCAAATGGCTCAGCAAAAGTCCGCAAGTAGCTCTCCGGATCGCAGCGGCCAACAGGAAATACGTCATCATACAGCGCTATAGTTCCGCATTGCTCCTGAAAGGGAAAGTCGCGCGCTGGAAAATAGTGGCCGGCAGAGGACAAATCTCATCTGTCCGCAGCGCTGGGTTATGTAAAACAGTTAGTTTCATTTTTGATCCAAGTTGTGGTTTCTGTGATCGCAGGAAAGCGACATTTGCTATTTGTTTCGTTTTATTTTCGTTTTCGTACTTGATTTTTTTTAAACTATTTCGCATCTACTCTCTTAGCAACATATCCTCTGTAATTCAAAACATGGCTAGGCATGATGGCACATGCATTTAATCCCAGAGATCCAATGGCTGAGGCAAGAGGATCTTGCAAATTCATTGGGCTGCAAAATGAGCTCAAGGCAAGCCTGAACTGCATAGCCTGTCTCAAAAAGACCAAAAAAAAAAAAAAAAAAAATCAAAACTTAACTGTTCATCTTTTTTTCTTTCAACCTGGATTTATAGTGTGCCCTAAACACTTTTGCTTTTGTGTAAAATAAAACAAAATGAAAATAATTTTGTGTTGTATCCACAGTTACATAATTTATCTACCAGGAACTTTATGTGCCTTCCTTTACAAATATTGTATTCTTTATTTTTACGGTTGCTTCCTTTTTTTTTTAAAGTGAAGGTTTTCTTTTAAGATTTTTTAATTTCTTTTTTTTTTTTCTTGTTTCAGAACCTTTGTTTGTTCATTCACTCATTTTTATGGCTGGCTCAGCCCACCCCGAGGGCAAGGCGAGCACAGCATGTGGTGCTGGGGATCGAACTGAGGTCCTGAAGCCACCCAAGCTTTCCCAACCAGGCACTTTAGACCACTGAGCCATCCTGCTAGGTACCTCAGGTTTTTTTTTTAAAGGTTTCATTGTGCAGCTCAGGCTAGCCTTGAACTCACAGTGGCCCTATAGCCTCAGCCTCTAAAGTGCTATGATTACAGGCATGTGCTACTACAATGAGCTTTTTCTAGTATTTTTTTCTCTTTGAGACAGGGTCTCACTATGCAGTTTAGGCTGGCTGTGAGCTCACTTTTGTAGCCCAGGTTGGTCTCAAACTTGCACTGATCCTCCTGCCTCAGCCTCCCAAGTGTTTTTTTTTTTTTTAGTTTTGTGGAAGGAGGGCGAGGGTTCAAACTCATGGCCTTGTACTTGCCAGGCAGGCAATTGTGCCACAGAGCTATCTCCCTGGCCCCTTGTCTAGGCTTTTCTTTTTAATTAATTATTTTTTTTTTTTTTGCAATACTAGCGATTGAACTCAGATCCTTGAGCTTGCCAGGAAAGCACTATTCCACTGAGCTATCTCCCTGGCCTATGCCTAGTTTTAAATACATTTGCAAACATGTTTTTTTACAGTTAATAGTTAAGTTTATTGTTTTATATTTTTAAAATTAGGGCCCGGTGGGATGGCTCAGTGGTCTAAAGCGCCTGCTTAGGAAAGCTTGGGCGACTGCAGGGACTGTGGTTCAATCCCCAGCACCACATGCTGTGCCAGCCCTGCCCTCAGGGCAGGCTGAGCTGGCCATAAAAATAAATAAACAAATCAAAGTTCTGAAATAAGAAAAAAAA
>PVJA010032534.1:0-24058 GCA_004027025.1 Myocastor coypus | reverse complement strand
CCGTCCATCTCCACCCACCTGACCCTCAGCCCTGCCTCCCTCTCTAGCTCTGCACAGCACCAGGGATCCTATAGGCCAGTGAGGGGTCCAGGGCCTGGGTTCAAGGAGCAAGCCCTCCTTGGTTAATATTCCTAGACCCAGCACAGACCCACATGGTGAATGTTTCCTGGGCTGAACAGGGACTCCCCACCACCTGGGATCTTGGCACAGAGTTGGCACCCAGTGAGAACTTGTGAAGGACATGTTCTGTCCCAGAAGTGTCCTGCAGACAGGGTACCTGGTTCTGGGTGCATCCTGCCGCCTCTGGCCTCATCTACATCTCACAATTAAATCCCCACCCCAGCAAGCCCTGGGCTCTGCCTCCTGAATGAAAGGGGCCCTGGGAGGTTCGTGCAGACACTGTCACAGCTCACGGAGGATGTCACCCGTGGCCCGGAGACAACATCCAGGAGAAGCGTGGGCTGAGAGTGCAGCAAGGATGCAGGGCTTCCTGGAGGGCACTACTGGAGGGGAGCCACTGAGGGGCCTTTCCAGGGGGCCGGGGTTTCCCTGATTCAGCTCACGTCTTGGTGGGATGCAGCCGTTGGCTCCTCCCAGCTATGGGAAGCTCCTTTCTGGTTGTTTGCTCCGTTCAGTAAGAGCCGGTTTTGCTGTCTCTTCTCGAGGCCACCAGCTTGCTGTCCATTGAGGCCTCCCCCTGGCCCTGCCAGCCTCCTCGCCCTGTGTGGTGGATTAAACTAGAGGGGAGAGGCACCAGGGCCCATGACCGCCCAGATTCCAAGGGTGCCACGGGGCTCTCAGGGGCGCCCTAGCTTTTTCAGGGCTGTCAGGAACACCCTAACTTGGCACAGCTGAGGGAGAGGCGCTCTATCCTCCTATGGTCCACTGTTTAATGACCACGTATGGCATGTCTCATGTGGCCTGCTGCACTCCTGTGACCCTGATTTCATCCTCCAGGTTCCCAGATGGTCACTTTATTAGTGCAAGTCAGTTATTTGCTGGCCTGTGCCTGTGCCTTGCAGCATGCAGCTGGGGCTGTGCTTCTGGCCGAGTTCCCTGTGACCAACACCTGGCGGTTTCTACTCACTCACACATGTGTCAGGTCACAGCCCACACCTGGGATCCCAGTGCTCGGGAGGCGAGGCAGGAGGATTCCTGTAAGTTCCAGGCCAGGTTGTGCTATATAGTGAGCTCAAGGCAGCCTAAACCTGTCCTTAAAAACAAAAAACAAAATCCACAATAACCACACACATAACACAACCCAGAAGGCACCAGGAACAGATTGCCGAGGGCTTCTCCCAGCAGGTGCCCTGCAGAGCCAATAATCAGTCAGCGAGTGGACAGAGGTGAATGCGGGCTCCAAGTAGGCTTCCTGGGCACGGTTGGAATCGTGTGCACGTGTGCTGATTTTACTGCTGTACTTGACGAGGCCTGCGATCTTGTGTCCCAGCAGTGTGGCTGCCATCACCCTCCAGACTCAGGACACTTTCAGGACCCTACAGCGTGTCCCCCACTCACAGCAGCTCTACATTTCTGCTCTTCTCCAGCCCCTGACAACCCTGAACGCCTCTCTGCCCCTGCAGGCTTGCCTCCGCTGAGCGCTTCAGACGCGATTTCCCGTGAGGCCTCGCGGCCTCCCCGCTTGCGTCCGGCTGCCTGCACTCAGCCGGGTGCTCTCCAGGTCCATCCACGCCGCGGCGCAGCCGCTCGTCCTTGCTCCTCCACTGTGCCCACGCGCACTCACCCTTCAGCCAATGACCATCGCTTAGCTGAGCACCACTTTTCATTGTGGACAGAGCTGCTGTGGCCACGTGCGAACGGGGTTGGTGTGGACACACCCTTGTGGGTCGGGGAGATGCAAAGACGGACTCGCTGGGCCGCAGGTCCCAGAGGTTCTGAGTTCTCCACAGGCTGCACCTTTTTACAGCCCCTACCACCCCTCCCCCACCCCCACCCCCCCACACAGCAAGGTCTGCGGCTCTGCCTCCCCGGGTCCTTGCCAAAGCTTTCCTCCTGTATTTTCTCTGACGCCAGCATTTGAGGGTGGCTGGGGTCTCACCGCGGCCCTAGCCTGTTCCCAAGTGATGCTGAGGGCCTTCGCGTGTGGGTGTCACCCAGTTGTCCGTTTTGCAGAAAAGTCTGTTCCAATCCTTTGTCTGCTCCTCTTTAGCTCACTTACCTATGAGAGTCCAGGCTGTCTGCTGTCTGCTGCTGTGCTCACCATGTGTTCTTAGAAGACAAAGGCTGGAGACCCCCAGAGTCAGGGAAGATTCAAGCTGCAGCCGGGGGGCGGGTGGGCAGCCGTCAGCCCCCAAGTGGACCTGAGCACCCCGCGGCCTGGCCGGCGCCCCAGGGTTCCTGGCCTACTCGAGTGGGAAGGACAAACAGTGTGAGCAAGCCAGCAATTAAAGCCCCAGAAAAACAAACAGAGGACCCTCTCGGAAATGAGGTCATGGCTCTGAAATAAATAATAAAGTTTTGATTAAAGAATATAAATAACGCTTCGGATCTTAAGCTAAGCCACACAGTCACCAAAAGGTAAACATTCTTTGTTTCTGGAGATTGGGCAGTGAGCGTCTAGGTAGAGAAGACTTCATGTTGACCGCTCCACAGAACAGGAGCGTGGGCCCCCATCCAGGTATGCATCAGGCTGTGTGGACCCCGCTGCCCGCCAGGAGAGGTGGCCAGGGAATCCCGAGTCCCAGGACTCAAGGCAAGAGGTTGCAGCGTCCTCTGTAGCCTGCAGGAAACCAGCAGGGCAGGCAGAGGTGCCAGGGGCCTAAGCTCTATGCTCCCAACTCTGGGCACAAGGAAAGCCAGAGGTCCTCCCCAGACAGCAGGAACCAGAAAACTGTGTTCGGAGAGCAGAGAGCCCCTGGCACCGCGTCTGCACCTGTGCTCCTGACACCGGGGAGGCTGAGGCAGAGGATCACACATTGAAGCTCGGCTTGGGCCATGTGGAGAGTTAGCAAGACCCTGTATCCAAATAAAGATGTAAAAGTGGGCTGGATATGTAACTCAGAGGGAAGGCCCTGGATCCAATCTCCAAGACCAGAAGAAAACAAGGAAAGAGCAGCAAACAATCTCCTCGGAAAGGGGGGCTGTGGGGAAGGCCCCTGGGGGCCGACAGCTGCATCTGTTCCCCACCCACCCCTGAAGATGGGAATATAGTGACCGAAGACAAGCGGAAATGTTTTACAACACTGAGACTTTAACAGAAAGAAGCAGGCATAAGAAAACCACGTAAAAGAAACACAAATGGTCATTAAACGTGTTTATCTACTTTAAATTCAGTGTTAATTAGTGGGATACAAGCAGAGGAGTAGAAAGCATCAAATTCCCGGAGAATCTGAGCAACGCTGCCTCGAGCTGGCACTGAGCAAGCCTCAGAGGGACGTGAACTACAAGCGCACGGCGGGTCAGCCGGCTCCTCCTGCGGGCGGCCGAGGTGCAGTCCTGGAGTTAGGCGAACTGTAAAGTGCGCAGGTGTGCGCATGAGAAGGATCTGCACCTCCCTGTGCAAGACAGTGAGAACGGCGACAATCTAGAGGGGCTGTAGCCTGCGCCCTCCCCCTGCGAACACACAGCCACTCACAGCACCTCGCTGCCCTGTCAGCGGGGAGAGGTGGGCCCAGCCGGGGACAGTGTGCCACCAGCAGGCTCCCGAGGAGCAGCCTCTGCCCCCCGACACCTGTCCACCACAGTCCACCCTGGGTGCATCTCCCCTGCCCACTGGCCCAGGAAACCCTGTGCAGGCAGCACAGCTCCTCATGGAGGTAATGAGGTACAGGCAGCCTCCCCGGGGCTGCTGCTGCACTTCTCTCAGGGGATCCACTGGCTCAGGTCGTATTCCCCTGGCCCCGGGACACACACGGCACGGTCTCTACTGCTGAGTCGGTCATCTGCCAAGTGTAGACTTGTTACAGGGCAGAGTAAAGTATGAGTGTGAGGGGTGTGGGCATGGATGTGGGTGCCGACGCACACATGGGCACACACACACTAAAGACAAAAGGACAGGACTTCACAATTATATTTCCAGTTCAAATTGTGGGCCACAGGTTGTTTTTTTGTCTGTTGGTTTGGCTTTGCTTTGTTTTTAACCCAGTCTCTGTATTAGTCGCTTACGTGTCTCTGAGCAAACGCCTAACACGTGCTACTCAAAGGCCAGCGGATGTAGTCCGTGGTGCGCTGACTCCAAGGCAGAGCATCATGGTGCAGGGGTCAGGTGGGAGGAAGCTGATCACGTCATGGTGGCCAGGAAGTGCAAAGGAGGGAGGAGCCAGGGAAGAGGACGTGCCCTTCTAAGCCACACCCAGTGGCCGCCTGCACCCAGGCCCCGCCTCCACGTGCTAGTCCAGGGCTAAATCCACGGATGGGTGCGATGTCCCGCTATCCACTCACCTTCCAAGCGCGTGAGACTCTGGGGGGACACTTGAGAGCTAAGCCATAGCAAGCTCATTGATACCAGATCTTCCTAACCTCTCTCCGCACTTCCGGCCAGCTCCGGGGGACAGAAAGGACGACAGAACCTACCATCCTTGCTCATCTGCTTTGTTCTTTCACACAGCACACACACAGTGACACACGCATGTGTGCACACCCAGCTCATAAAGACACCAACTCTACAACCACCCAGGATGAAAACAGCTGAGAACGCTTGCCGGTCTCCCTGCACTGTCCGTGATTCTGACCCGAAGCCCACTTACCTGCATCTCCCCTTCCACCCTCTTTCCCCCCAAAAGTCACTGAGGCTGCAGACCCCACCCGCAGTCCTGTGTCAGGGTCTTTCTGACGCATCGATATTTCTCTTTTAATATTATTTGGGGGAAATTTTTTCAGCTGGGATGCATGTGACGGAGTCCCTGAGCTTCCGCGTAGCAGGCACAGCGCGTGTGCTCCGTGACAGAAGCCCTGCAGCAGCCCCTCCCTGTCCCAGGAGAACAGGCTTCAAGGCTCGACTCCTCGCTTTCAGGCATAGAGAGCTAAGCCTAGGAGTCGGACCGTGAGCCCCGCTTATCCCCCCAAATGTCCGTGCCCTCTGTGCCCCGCAGTCAGGGGTCACTGTCTTCTCTCAGTCTTGTCATTCGATGTGAGCATGCCTCGAGCAGGCACTCTGCGTGGAGGATCTCGGGCATAGTTTTGCTCTTTCTGTACAGCTGTGAAACACGCCTGCCTTCTGCTCCGGGAAAGCCTTCTCAGAGCGCAGCTTACAGTGTCGTGAGCCTTTGCTTTGATTTGTGTTAGTGTTTTAACTCAGGCATGCCTAGCGCCTGTGTACCTTAACAACCCACGGATTTGTTGGTTTCTTCCGACCGTCTCCTCTCTTCCTGAGCTGGCTGCCCATGCTCGCCAGGCTGGTCTAAAACTCAGACGCAGGCGAGCCTCCTGCCTTAGCCCCCACTTGGAGCGGCCGACAGGTCCGAGCCACGCCTCCCGGATCACTTACCTTTCTCTTCCTTTTCATCTTCCTCACATTTGATCATGTTTCTTCCTTTTCCTCTTTGCCTGTGGAAGCCCTTGCTCTTGCGTTTATCCAGCGTTCATTTTTCCTGGTCTGGTCTTCCTTTCGAAATGACATTGTGCTGTTATCCTCATTTTCTCTCCAGTCACGCCACTGCATTCCCGAGTGTTTCTTGGTTTATTTCGGTCCCTCGTGTTTCCTGTCAGCTTCTGAATGGGTTTTCACTCCTTTCTCGTGAGTGTCATTAGGCTCCTGAGCGTCCCTGTCCGGCAGTGCCACTGTGGTGCTGTCGCTGCCTGCCTGCCTGGGAGCACAGATGCCAGTGGGCAGGGCAGGCGGTCACAGGCAAAGCCTCCCCGACAGCCATGGCCCGACAGGAGCAGAGGGGTTCTGCATAGCTTTGCCGCTGGGCTCCTGCCACACGGGACACGGCCAGGCCACTTGTTGGGGGCCTGGATGGGCATACGGGTGGCACATATGCTGGTGGGTGGCATGTGCCTGTGCACCTGTTGTGTCTGGCCACGTGCGCACACTCGCCTCCAGAGAAGAGGCTCACACGCCTGCACACACCTCCACAGAAGCCACCATCACAGGACTCAGGAGGGTGGGTGTGGCTGCACAGCAGAATCTCAACATCCCTGGAAAAGGCTGGGAACTTGCCTGTGTCCTCCCGGTCCCAGACCAGGTGGCAGCAGCAAGCAGGGCAGAGAAAGGCCCCTCTGCTTCCCTGGACCAGGGCCTTCCTGGGGGCAGGCACCCACCGGTGCCGTCTTGGTCACACCAGAGGAGGTCAGGTTGCAGGTCCGGGTCTACAGACGGCGGAGCCTGGTGCAGGGCCTAGTGTAGAGCCATCAGGAGTGTAGAGCCATCGGGGCAGGAGCCTGCCTCCAGAGAGGGACCCTGCGCACCGCTCCTCCTGTCCTGCCTGTCCTGGGGCACTTCATGCACCTAGGCAGCCAGCAGCAGGGAAGAGGCAGCTGCACAGGACAGCGTCTGACCCATGCTGCCCAGGCCCTGGCTCCCGGCCGGGCTCTTCCTCCCTCTGGGATCAGGCCTTTGGCCAGGACTGCCAGCGACTCCGCCGGGCTGGTGGCCACCACCCTCGTGACTCCCCTCTGCCCACCCCCGGATCCCTTCCTGGGCGGGGCCCCACAGATGGGAGGAACCCACCATGCTGTGCACAACATGAGAGGCGTCTGTGTGCCCAGCTGGCCCCTGGGCTGGGCAGGCCCTGGCCTCCTCCGTGGCTCAAAGCGCCTTGACCTTCCAGCGCTGCCTGACCCCTGGCCAGAGGAGACTCATGCCAGGACAACAGAGGGATAGCGTCCTCCTCCTCCCCACCCTGCATGGCCTCCCAGCACTGGTCAGGGCCCAAGGTGTGAGCCAGGCCTTGGTGCTGGAGCAGTCACCCACCGGCCCCAGAGGGTCTCTGCTGTCCCAGGACAGGCCTGTCTGGGTTGCAGGAGACCCACACGGGGCGAGAGCCCCGGGGAGAGGAAAAGCCAAGGCCCCAGCCCTGGCACTGAGCCGGCCCCTCCCCCATCACCAAACATGGGGTGGCCCAGCCCACTCCTGAGGTCCACCCTGGGCCCTCATGGTGGACCCCTTGCTCCCTTCTGGTGCCGGCTCCCACTTCTGATGAGCAAGTGGCAGAGCCTGGCTTAGAAATCCTCTGTGGTCTGCATGGGCTGCCCCATTCCCTTGATTCAGGGGTCCCTGTCCCTGTCCTGGATGCAGGAGGTAGAGAGGCAGCTCCCTTCCTGCAGCCCTTGTCCCCAGCCTCAGGCTTGGACCCCCAAGATCCAGGCTATAGCCCCGGGGGCTTAGGGGTGGCCTTCCCTGCCATCCCCTCGGACCCCAGCAGACCTCTTTAGCTCCTCATCTGCTCTCTGGGCTACATGGGGCCCACCTTCTACTGGGCTTCCTGCGAACACAGAGCTATGCCCACACGCCAGGACAGCGCCTGCCTCCCCACACAGACCCCAGCATCCCACGTGCCCAGGAAGAGCAGGGAGACCCTCCTTGATGGAGGAAGAAACGCAGCAGCAGCCTAAGTGAGCCGCAGATGCTGTCTGGTGTGCAGCACGTGCAGCGTCCTCCCTGCCGGGATCCAGTCATTCCTCACGCACCTGTCCCATCAGCCACAAGAGCCAGGTGCTGCTCTGCCGGGAGGATTTATGTTCCCTCCAAGTCCTCGTGTAGAGACCACGTCCAGTGTGGCAGTGGAGGAGGAGAGACTCGAGTCACCAGCTCCTCAGGCTGGGTTCATTCCTGACCAGGGGCTTGAAACAGCTCAGCCCCTTGGTGGTCCCAGCTCCCACCCACAGGACATGGCACTGTCCCCTTCTGGCGAGCAGAGAGCAGGCCTCACCAGTCACCTCCAGGCCCCGTCCAGGAACCAGAAGGCCCTGCCTCCAAGGACCTGGGGAGGGTGGCTAACACCACAACCTCCTAGGAAGCGGGCAGATGCCGACAGAGACCTTTGGCCTAGCCCACCTGGCGAGTCCGCTTGCTGACTGCAGCCTTGGCTCATCTCCGGGGTCCCAAAGGTCCTGACCCCAGGGGTTCTCGGCACCCCAGTTGAGGAGCAGCCTCAGCCTGGCCTTTCTCCCAGGACCACTTTCTACCCTGGTTCTGCAGCCTGCATCCCAGCCCGTTGCCTGGAGATCCAGGCCCAGCCTGCAGTCCTGCTCCCGACCTCTGCACCCCAGTGGCCCCGACGTTCCCCCAGGTTGGACAAATCTGCCCTGCGCCTAGCTCAGGGCCAGCCCGTGAGCACAGTGCTCCCCAGGGAAAATGAGCCATGGGTTGACGCTGCAGAGCCCTGTGCTACAGAGCTCAGATGGTGGGGACCTGTCTGGGGTGGCTCCTTACCGGACACGGCCCCCTGCCACAGTGACCACTGTCGTGCAGTGATTCCACCTTGCTGTCATCGTTGTCACCTGCTTTCCTCATGAAGAGCTCATTTCTAGAGCTTATTTCTAGAACATTCATACTAATGGGAGAAATAAAATCAAACAGAAGAAGCCTCATAAATTTATAGAAAGCACACACCAGGTTACACTAACAAGTCCACACCAATGCTAGGGGTGTCATCAGTCCCGCTGTGGGGACAGGAACATAGCGTCCCCCAGAGTGTGTCTGTAGCCCCAGTGCCGGGGACCACCGCACAGCCACTTCAGCCCCCCTGCACAGAGCTCCCAAGGCGAACGCCTTCACCTAACATGTAGCTGCAACTTTTCTTTCTGCTTTCTACAAGCGGGCGCCGATGTAGCTGCAGCTTCCAGAAGGCCAGACCTGCACGTTTCCAAGGGTCCTTCCTGGGACCAGATCCAGACGGAACAAGGCTGGCACTAGGTGACCCAGGAGTCTGCCAGCACTTCCGGGGCTCCTCTGCTCTGCACCTGCCTTGTTCCAGCCTGCTCTTGAGGTGGAGTGGCTCACAACCTCCCAGGGACAGGACAGCAGCCCTCAAATCTGCAAGCCTAAAACTGCACTGCTCACCAGGATCTCCTGCGCTCCACGTGGTCTCTCGACACTGGACATCCAGCCAGTCTAGGTCCAGATGGGCCAAAATCAAATGCACACCTGATTCTTCCAAACATAGCAAAAAAAAAAAAAACCACAAAGTAACCTGTCTGAGATGTGGTGGATTATCTGTGGAAATGATGGCATTTGTGCTGCTCCAAGCCACTGCTGCGCAGTTGGTTCCTGCTACTCTAGGAAGCCTGTGGGACCTGGGAATTGATGCAGGGCACCCAAGGGGTGACAGTGGCCCTCACATGAACAGTGGGGGTGCCCATCCCTGGCACTGCCAGGATCAGGCCACTCCCCGTCTGTGGTGGCACCACGCGCAGGCACGGGCACCGGGGCTGGGGACCCCGGAAGCCTCACGTGCTTCGACGTCAGAGCACGCAGGCCTGTGTGTTCTGCATCCGTACATTTGTTTTGAATTATCCCAGCTTTTAAAAAAAGATGTGTGGGCTGCGGCATGTTAATAGTGGGTCGCAACTGAGATCACTTTGGTTAACGCAGTCACTTTGGAAAAAATGGGCAGCAGGAGGCGGAGGCCACAGGGCTGGTCTCTGGCGTGACCGCCGTCAGGCTGGCTGCAGACAGCCGTGTCACCACCAGCCACCACTGCAGGATGCATGTCGAGCACATCTTGTTGCTGGTGGATCCTGGGCAGCTGGTTTGCATCTTGTTAAAATCCAGTCCTGGTTTGGATTTCTTGCTGCAAAGCCTTGATGAAGACAGGCTACGTCTGTTTCATGTCACTGCCGTCTCTTACTGAAATCTGCGCCTTCTGCTCAGAGCCCAACTTCCCCTGATCTGGGAGGGCCTGTCACAGCCAGGGAGCCTGTGGCCACCCCGGGAAGCAGAGCAAACTCATGCTACCCCAGGACAGGGAGCTGGAGACCGGGCGCTTGGAGCAGGACAGCCGCACCTGTGGTCCCAGGCCTCCATGGCCAGCTCTCTGGCTTCAAGACTCAGGAGCCTGTGCTCCTTTGAAGTGAGAGGATTTGTGTCAGCCTGGTCCAAGGGGCTGCCCCACCCCCGTCCCCAGTTAGTGCAGGGCTTCCTGAGGGTTCAAGCCGGAAGCCCCTTATCACAGATAAAAGGCTGGGAGGGAGATTAGCCAAGCCACGTTCACCCCTAGGGGAGTCTTTACATTTCTTGAGTGGTCTTCCCCTCTGTAAGTCCTTAGGAAGCGTGTGCAAACTTCCCCTCTGGGCAGCTTTCCTGACAGCCCTGATGAAGCACAGCGCCGTGGGTGGGAGCTCCTTAGGGCAATGTCAAGAGCACCCAAAGGGTGGAACATGGACTCTCCAATTTGAGAAGCAGGACGTGGAGGCTGATGCCCCGTGGACCATGCAGACAGTAGCTCACCGTGGCTACAGGATGCCCCTGGGCCAGTCACGCTGCAACACCCAGGGTCGAAGGCCTTGTCGTGCGAGACCACGGTGTCTCTTCAGTCTACGCTGCCTACGGCCAAGGATGCGCCCAGGTCACCGAGGCCCACGTGTGCTGAGTGGCACGGCTCCGACTCAGATCTTCCAGGTCGGGAGACTTTCAAATGAACATCTAGAACCCAAATGCGTGTCCCCACAGTGCCAGCGGAAGCAGGGTGCTGCTGTTGTCCTTGCTTTCCTCCAAGGCAATGCGTCTCCCCTCTCCTCTCCTCTGCTCTCCTCTCCTCTCCTCTGTTCTCCTCTGCTCTCCTCCCCTCCCCTCTCCTCTCCCCACCTCTCCTCTCCTCTGCTCTCCTCTCCTCTCCTCTGCTCTCTTCTCCTCTGCTCTCCTCTCCTCTCCTCTCCTCTGCTCTCCTCTCCTCTGCTCTGCTCTCCTCTCCTCTCCTCTGCTCTCCTCTGCTCTCCTCTCCTCTCCTCCCCTCCCCTCCCCTCTCCTCTGCTCTCCTCTCCTCTTCTCTTCTTTCTTTTTAAGCTGATCAAGGGATTTGGACAGAGGTTTGCACAGTGTCCATGGCAATCTCCTGCCCTTGGTGTGACATGCACACCACATAGCCCACTGCATCTGGGGTCTGGAGCCCGGGTCCCCACACACATGAGTGCCGCCCAGTGTCTGGAAGACAAAGAGGAGGTGAAGCGCTGGAGCCCTGTGTTGATCCTCCCGGGCAAGCTGTGCCAGTGCCAGTCTCGTGGGGTGCCCCAGCTTCCAGGCTAGCCGAGCAAGGACAGGGTTCCCATGCCCTGGTGCTACATCTGAGGATCAATGAGATCATTCCAGCTGCTTCCAGGTGGCACTGGCCACTGGGGGGGACCTTGGTTTCCAGAAGACCTGTGTGCCCAACACCCCCACACACAAAGCTGGCGCAGAGGGCTCAGGACATGGCGTGGGTCTCACCAAATGCCCATAGGGATTTCCTAGCTGGGCGCCCTGGAGGGGTCTGGCGGTGTTCCCAGCCCCAGTCTCCCTAAACATAGATGGGACCGTAGACCTCACCCCCTTGGGATCTGAAGAGCTGGGCATCTGGTTTAGGTGGACACGTGGTGACAGTCGGCGCTAGGGCCCCCACACCCGCCCTCTTGTTGGGCGAGCTAAGACCTCACCCCTGTCCCCTCTGGGGCTGGGCGGCTGCAGGCAGGAGGGACACCGAGGGACACGTGTGGCAAGGAGGGGCCGCTGCCCGACAGAGCCAGCCTTCCGTCAGGCCTTCCACACCACCTGCTGATGGCAGGGCCAGCCCAAGGGTGGCCAAGTGGCCTAGGGACCCCTACATGCTGGGGTCCTGACCCAAAGAGGAGCGAAGGGTGCAGACTGCACCCACCATCACCCTGCAGGACAGCGTGGAGCGGGGCTCAGAAGGAACACACACGGTGGCTGCAGCCGGGACAGCAGAGCCGAGCCGAGTCTGCGGCCTCCTCACGGGTCCTGCATGGTGCCCAGGCTGTCGCATCCGCCATGCTGGCGTGTGGAGATGGCGCTACGGAGACAGCCAGGAAGGGGGCGGCAGACGGCTGCAAGTGTGCCGTGTGTGCCGTGCACGCCGCGTGCTCTGCGTGTGCATCTGCCTTAGTTATTCTTCTCTCGTCGCTGGGACAAGTGCCCGACACCCAAGATGAAGGAAGGAAAGGCTTATTTAGCTCACAGTTGCTGGAAGTTTCAGTCCATACTGGGCTGGCTCCAGGGTAGAGAGGCACATGGCAGAGAGCTGCAGTTCATGGCAGTGAAACAGTAACAATGGAGACAGAGGCAACGGAACAACCAGGGGAGCAGAGAGCACCAGCGCTAGTCCGTCTCTCTGTCCTTCTTTATGTTACATTCAGGCTCTCTGCCTCAGCCTATCCACCTTAGGCCACACCTATAATCCCAGAAGTGCTCAGACTCATAACCCCATCAGTACTAAACCACATAATCCCAGAGGAGCAGGAGTCAGGTCTCAAACTCTAGAAGCCCCTGCCCCATGGTTGCATGAGGCCTGGGGGAACAACTAGACATAAACCATAACAGCATCCACCTGTGCTCATCTGAGTACCTGGGTGTGAAGTCTGTCTGTCAGTCTGTGTGTCCATCTGTGTGTATGTTCCTCTGTGTGGTTGTGTGTGTGTGTGTGTCTGCCTGTGTGTGTCTGAAACACAGAAGCTGGTGGCCCTGATGGCACATCAGATGTCCCGGGATCTGGGGCCACAGGGAACCCTGGCGCCGAGGCCCACCTGCTCTGCACCTCATGCGCACTCTCTCTGCCTCCTCTGGGTGAGCCACTGTCCCCACTGCCAGCCCAGGAGCAGCCCCCAATCCTGCAGAAGTGAGGGCCTGTGGGGGCCAGTGGGACGGAGCTGCTACTGCCGGGCAGAGGGGTCTGTGCGAGTGACAGCCAGCCCTGCAGGTGGCCAGCGTGACTGACAGCTGGCCTGCGATGGACGGACCAAGAGCTGAGGTTTCTGCAGGAGCGGGGCCTCTCCAAGGCGAGGCACAGTGCCTCAGCCTTGTTCCACGATCTCCTGGTCTCTGAGAAGCCAGGCGTGCCAGCTGGGGCCCTCAGCACGTGCACACTGTGGGCACGAGGCCCTGCACCTTCACCCCAAACGCAGTTTCCCCGGGAGCCGAGCAGCGGTGGCTGGAGGGACCTCAAGATGGGCACATCTGGGAGTCGGCGCTGGCGCTGCCTGGGACACATGCTGTAAGCAGAGAACGTGCCTGCTGCCGACCTCGCTGGCCTTGCCCAGCCGTCCCCATCTCAGGCTGGTGCTCACCACGCCTGCTGATGGACTGGGGTGGAGAAGCAGGAGCCCTGTGCTCGGCATGGCGGGCACCTTGGCCACGTCCACACTGGACGTGGCCACAGAGCCCGGGACAGCGCTTTCCTCCGCACACAGGCTCCAGGGGCACCGCTTCCCGATCTTATCTTTCTGCAAAACCTTGAGCCGGAGGGTAATTGGGAATTGGCTTTCCTTTCGCTGTGTGGGCCTTGGATTTCGAAGGGTGTCGTGGGAGCTCTCCCCAAGGACAGCAGCTGCACCTCAGGCGCCACCACACGAGGTATCTGTCCCCACCAGCTGCCGCTCTCGCACCTACCCAGCCCACTGCCACAGTCTCACCCATTTGCAAGCAGGGAGTGAACTCAGAGAGGCTGAGCGGTGCCCCAGTTTGCTGCCCCTGGCTGGGCCAGGCTCCCTGCTGTGCTGCCGAGGCCTGGTTAACCACCTCGGGCCAGCCCTGGCTCAGCAGCTCCCGGGCCCAGGGGTCCCATGTGCCCCGCCCTCCTCTCCTGCTGTGTGGTTGCGCACCAGGCCTGGCACTGCGTGGGCATGGTGCTGATGAGGCACTGTTGAAGGACCCCAAAATATGGTTGGCCCCAGGCTCCAGAGCCAGCCTGTGCCGGCACCTGGCCCCGGCCCAGCACCCCCTCTCCCCAGCAGAGCCCACACTGGAACAGGGCTGCTGCGAGGCCAGAATGGACCACTTGCCAGCTCCCTGGAGGCTCGGGCCAGCGCCTCTCCGAGCAGAGTTCCCCTCAACCTGCAGGAAGGAAAGGAAACTGGAGCCACTGTCTCACGTGAGCCCTGCTCACGCTGACACCGCAGGACCCTGGACACTGCACAAGCAGGGAGGAAACAGGCAGCTGGGCCGTAAGCTGGGCCAGCCCTCCCTGAGACCCTGCTGCAGGCACCACGCAGACCCGAGCACGGCCACTGACTCCACTTCTCCGTCCTGCTGCCCCCCACCCCCGGCTGACACAACACAGCATCCCCGGGGGCCGCAGCCCCACTGGCCCCTAGCAGACACTGCTTTCCAGCAGGGCAGCTCAAGGGCAGCGGCTGTCCATGTCTCTGCCAACGCCAGGCGCAGCCGCAGCTTGCTGCCGTGTTCGCGTCTGCGGGCCAGAGTTGGCCAAGCATGAAGGGGATTTGCCTGGCTGTCTGGATACAGGCTGCTCCACTCCTCCGCCCTGTGGCTTGGACGCTTCCTGACAGCGTTCTGCACTGGCCCTGTAGCGGGGAGCATGGGGCTGTGGGGGCTTCCAGCAGAGAGGGCGCCCTGCAGCCCCGCCCTCCAGCTGGGCTTTGGGGATGGACACGGAACTCCAAGTCTGAATCTGATTAGGGTCTCAGAGGAAGGCTTTGCCCTAAACAAAACTAACTAAAGAACCTTTCTCCTGGGAGACCAGCACTGACCACTGCACAGGACACCTCTGTCACCTCCAACCACACTGCCCTAGACAGTGGCTGGCTTAGGGGTGGGGGTAATGGCCCCCAGGGGCCTGGCCAGCAGGGATTCGGTGATACTCACCCAGGGGCTGCAGAAGGGGGAGACACGTGGAACCTCGGGGGCATCCATGACAGGGTGAAGGACCCTCCCCACGGGCATGCACACATGGGTGCGCACACTCACACGGGCCGAGCATCACAGGTGTAAGATGAGCACGGGCACCCTCTTGCGGTCCCTGGAGCAGAGGGGCAGGTGGGGCCGGGGAGGGGGAGGGGGCTGCCCCAGGCTCAGAGGTGCAGGTGGGGCAGGGGAGGGGGAAGAGAGAACTGCCCCTGGCTCAGAGGTGCAGGGGAGGCAGGGGAGGGGGAGGAGAGAGCTGCCCCTGGCCCGGTCAGGTTCTCCAGAGAACCCATAGGGGACTTGTGCACTGTGTCCTAGGAGTGTCACGGAACACTGGGACTCCCTTCCTGCAGAAGCTGGGGCGATTCGCTCTCAGGACTGCATGCCAGGTCAAGCCTGGGCAGCCTGGCCCCCCGGTGGTTCCTGCCTGGCCTTTGACCTGCGACTCCAGCACCTCGAAGTCCTTGGCTGGTCACCAGGGCGTCACCTCCCTGACAAGGGTTTTCCCCTTCCCAGGGCTCCTGGGAGTTCTCCATGTTGCCACATCCACTCTGCCTGTGGGACCAAACTTCCCAGGTAGCCTCTCACACTGCCAGACTGGGCTGCCACTAAAGTGCCCCTGCCACCAGGCCACCTGCCCTGGCCGCCCCACCCAATCAGCCCCATGGCAAGGCCTCCACCTCCCAAACTCACCCCAGAGAGGGAAGTTTGGGGCCCTGTACCTCCGAGCCTGGGTCAGGACCAGCTGCCCCAAGGCCTGGGTGTACTCTAACACGGCACCAGGCCTGGCTCACCTTAACCCTGCATCCTCCCAGGGCAGAGCCAGCCTCGGTTCTCAGGGCACCCTGTGTGTGTGCCAGGTGGGCCAGGACAACAAGGCCCACTGCTCTGAGCACCAAGTCCTCCCAGGGCAGCTCCCTCCTTCTCGGATGGGGCTCAAGGGAGAAAACCTTCCAGAGCCCTCTCTGCCAGAGAAGGGAGCCCCCAGCCCCAGGTCCCCGCAGGAGGGGAGCGATGGGCCCTCAGGGCCTGGCATCCCTGGCTGTCGCGGCCTAAGCAGCCACTCTGCTCACAAGCCCCCTGCTGCACCATGACCCTGGCCAGGCACAAGGCTGAACCCTGGCAGCAGGCAGCCCACCACCCCAGGCAGGGCCAGCTGTGCATGAGGGGAGTGTCCGGGAGGCTCTGGGGAAGGGACAGATGTGGGACAAGTAGGGCATTGTCCACCCTCTGACCAGACTTCCAGGAGCTGCTGGGGTGGGAGCAGGGAGGCAGAGCTCCCAAAATAGCCCAGGGTGTGGTGGTGACAGGGCAGGGCAGGGAGCTGACTTCATGCCGCAAGCATCCCGGGAAGCCCAGCTGCTGGGGCCGCACCTGTCCCATCGAGCGCTGCCCTGGACTAGCAGGGGCCAAGGACACCCGGCCACCCGCATGGGGGGCACCCAGCTCCCCGAGGCCTGGGAGGGGCTGCAGGGGCTGGGCCCTGGTGTCCTGTTCTACCCCACCAATCGTGGGTCTTGGCCAGCCTCACCCCTTGGCAGGCTGGGGTCACTTAGTGAAGTGGGGGCTGGGTGTGTGCAATGCGGACTGCCCTGGGGGTCCCCAAGAGGCCCCAGGAGTGCGGAGGGAGCTGTGACAACCCTGCTCCCCAAAGTGGGGCTCTTTGTGGGCCTGACGCTGGGCTCTGGCCAGACTGCAAACCCTGGGGAAGGCAACAGGAGAGGCATACAGAGTCCTGACTAACCCGGGCTCGGCGCGCGGGCCCCTCACAAACCCTGGGATAGGTCCCTCGGGACTCTGGGTCTCTGGCCCCACCACCTGGGTCACACCTCCTGCAGCACTCAGGCGTGCCCACACCCCCAGCCCAGGGTGGGTCAGGAGCAGAGGACAAAGTGCCCAAGGGAGAGGAAGAGGGAGCCCTCGGCCCAGCCCCTCTGCTCGTGTGACTCCTGCAGCCCCATCCAGGCCTGGGTCCTCTGAGGGGCCATGGAGTGGCAGCCACAGAGCCCTGGTGTCCCACTGCCCAGGTGGGCAGGAAGTGACGGTGTTGCCCCTCCTCTCTGGCTGAGCCCCAAGGTGGGGCAGGGTGGCCCACAGCCTGACCTCCACACCCCATGGCAGCCACCCACCTGCCCGCACTGGGCCTGAGCAGGGATGCAGTCGGCTGAGTCCGCTGCTGTGGCTGCCGTGAGTCTCCTCAGCATGGCCAGGTGGCCTCTGCCTGGAGTCCAAGGGCAGCGGCTGTCCCTGCATGGCCCTACACCTTCCCTGAACACCGGCCCCAGACTTGGGGCACCTTGAGCAGAGCTACACCTGTGGAACACAGTGTGGTGGCTCCTCCCAGACCTGGGGCGCAGGGGAAAGGGAAGGGCTTCCGAGTGGGCCGTGGAGGAGCTTCTTGTGGAGAAAGCTTGGTGCCCCAGGGAGAGGCAGACAGGCTCAGGTGAGAGGGCGCAGGGGACACTGGGTTGCTGCAGGGGCCCTGCAGTGGAGGCCATCAAGCCTGAGACCAGGGCTGGTGCCTCTCTCACCAGCTTCCCCCCGCCTCAGTGGTGGGAAGGGGCGAGCAGCCCCCCTGGCCTCTCCTTACCCTCACCAGGGCTGGAAGTGGGCTTGGGAGAGCAGAGTGCGGAGCACGCCAGAGGAGGGGCAGGCCGAAGCTGCCGCCCTGGCCCACTGAAGGGCAGGGCCACGGGTGGCCCGGGCTGAGTCACAGCTTCCACGTCTCTGAGCGTCAGGCCTGGGCTCGGAGAATAGCCACCAGGGAGGGCCAACCCGAGAGAGGTGGCTGAGCAGCAGAGCTCATGCGGCGCAGACACACTTGAGGCACCTACGAAACGCCTGGGCGAAGCGTGAGGAATGTGATAAACCTGTGTCCCCGAAACGGAGGGAGTCGACTGAAGAAGCCTGATGATCGACTTCTGCAACCACATGGAGGAAAGATGACAATTTTGCTTTTTCTAAACTCCCAGGGATGTCCCAGCAGGATGACTCAGTGGTCTACAGCACCTGCTTAGGAAAGCTTGGGCGGCTTCAGGGACTGCGGTTCGATCCCCGGTACCACATGCTGCGCCAGCCCTGCCCTCAGGGGAGGCTGAGCCGACCATAAAAATAAATAAATAAACAAACAAACAAAAGTTCTGAAACAAGAAAAAAAAATAATAATAAAATAAAAAATTCTTTAAAGAAAAAACTCCCAGGGAGGAGCGGGGACTGTGGACACTGACACCTGCCCACAGCTGCCCACAGCTGCATGCACACATGCCCGTGTGCTCACTGACAGCCGTGCAGAGCCTTGCCTGTGCTCACTCCCTGTGGCCCAGCTGCCCACACCCCAGAGCCCGCTCTGAAGAGCGGCCCTTCCCTGGTCCATGCTGCCCTGGGGCGTAGCGTGTCAGGGCCCACTAGGTCTGCCCCACGTGGGGCCCTGACCAGCACAAGACTCCGGATTTGGGCTGCAGACACTGTGGCTGCTGGGGTGGACTTTGTGCAGCCCCCCGGCCCCCAGCAATCCTGGACATGCTGACCATCTGGTCCTCCTGATCACACAAATGACTCCGAGGCCAGGGACAGAGGTGACACTGAGGCCGCCACCCTGTACCGTCATAGTACTGCTCAGACCCCTATGTCCCTTGAGAGCAGCTGGGCTGGCCACTGGGAGGGAGGATCCTCCTTGCCCCAGGGCCCTGAGGAGAAGGAGGACCAAGAGGAGGAGGTGGGGACAGCTGCCAGCCCCAGACCTCTGATGCCAGCCCAGATTCCTGAGGGGTGATGCACAGCCTTGTTATCACAGGCTGTCGTTGGAGGGAGACGGGCAGGCGGGAGGGAGCTACGCTCAGAGCCTGGCTCAAGTTGCAAGGGCTCCTGTGCAAGTCCACCCTCAGACACGCACCGGTCCCCGCCGGGAGCCCCGAGGGACCAGGCCTCAGCACAGGAAATGCCTGGGTTCCCAGACACTGGACTCTGAGGAGAGGCGGGGGCAGCCGTCCTGCGCGGCGAGGACAGCAGCACAGCCTTCAGCCCCGTGCCAGCTCTTAGCCCGAGGAGGGGGCGGCTCGGTCCCCCACTTAGCCCTGAGGCCTGCCGGGGCCCAGCGCCCGTGTTCCCCATGGATCCTGCAGTGGCTCCAGGTAGAATCTGCTGCATGGCCCTGCCGCCTGACTGGCCTTGGCTGACTGCTACCCAACAGGTCGGAAAGCAGAGCTGGAAGCCGCAGAGCGAGCACCATGAGGCTCCAAGAACGCGGCCAGGTGCAGCTGCTGGGGAGACAGCCTCACTGGCTCTTCGAATGCAAAGCGCTGGGCCTTCTGCTGCTGTGAGCTGATGACTCAGTTTCCCTCCTTTGCCAGGCACAAGTGGCTACCGGCTCACAGACAGGCAGTCACGGCTTTGGAGCCGGCCGCGAGGCTATTCCCTGCAGGATTCCCAAGCAACGCCCTGCTCTACAATGCCACCACGTGGGCTGCCTCTGACTGTGAGCACGGGGACAGGGCTGTGGGGGCGCCCTGCACCCTCTTCCTGGTCCCTTTCCTCTCCACCTCCTGCTCCCGGGCACGCACGTCCGGGGACACGGGCCGAGCTGGCACCCACATCTTCCATCAGCTGTGACCTGTTGGTGTTTCGTTTTCACCAGCCACGTGGCCGCATGGTGGGAGTTCATCACCGTCCCTCGGTATTTCCTCCTGTCTGGTCCCCTCTGGGCCAGGCCTGGCCTGCTTCCCCCTGAAGTCCACTGTTTTGCCACTGATCAGCAGGATCTGTAAGGTGTCCTGGACCCCAGACCTCATCTCTGATGTCTCTGTGAACATCCTCTGTTCTCCAGGTGGAGTCCTCGACTTTTCTGCCCCTAATGCTTAGCAAATCGGCCTGCCCAGGGCTCAGGGAGCAGAGAGCAGATGTCCAGAGCAGCCGACACCCTCTGAGCCCCACCACGCGGGAGGCTGTCACAGGTGGCTTGGAACAGGACTAGCAGCCCAGGCAGAAAGGCCACAGGAGGGCAGCGGGGTGGCCGTGTGTGCAGTGGCAGAGCCCCCAGCCCCTTGGGAAGGAGGTGCTGGCTGCAGCACTCAGCCATACCAGCTCCAGGGAGCAAGAAGCAAAGGGCACCCTGGGTGTGTCTCTGTCCCCCCAGCATCAGGGTGGCTCTGGAGGGGCCAGGCTCTGCATAAGGTCAGTAAATGTAGCTTTCGGTCAGTGCATGGAAAGTGGCCACCGGGAAAGGTAAGGAACGCTGTGGTGAGGGTGAGCCGAGGCCCTGGGCCTGGCACAGCCCATCCAGCCCCAGCCGGCGGGAGAGGCCTTCCCCTGCCTCTGTGGACAGGTCCAGCCCAGACCCTCTGCCAACGGGCATGGCCTGGGCACCCTCCCTGAGCACAGGGAGCTGGGGTGAGGAGGCGGCCCTGTCCACAGCGCCCTCTACCCACATAGCCAGTACCTGGACGTCCATTCATGGGAACAGAAGCGCAAACTTCCCCTGTGGAGGCTGAGCAGCAATCTGGGAGGACTGATGCTCACTGGGGACCGAGAGCCAGGCAGAAACTTGGAGGTGAAGCCAGGGACTGCTGGGCGCCCAGGACCCCACCCGGCCCTCTGCTGCCTCCCCCTGCAAGACCGGCACCACTGTCTGCCCCTCCCCTTCCAGGCCGTCTGGGGTCCACGCTCAGGGTTCAGAGGCCCTTGGGGCTTTAGAACTGTAGAGCTTGTGAGGTGCGGGCACCCTGGGGAGGGGCCCAAGACCCAGCCCACAACCCTTCCTGCTCCTGGCAGCAGGGTTTGCCTCACCGGGGGAGCCCAGATGCCCGCTGCAGCTGTGCAGCAATAACTGCAGGGGCAGCATGCAAAACGCGGGTGGACAGACAGACAGTGGGCAAGAGAGCAGCCCGTGTCTCCTCTGCAAGGTGGGCAGTGCTGGGACTTGCCGGTGTCTCCGTGTGTCCTGGGGGAAACGGGGACAGGAATGAGGAAAGGATGCACAGGGGGGCAAGAGCTGGGTGAGGTGGTGGCCCGCTGTGCTGTCCGATTGGCAAATGACCCCCAGAACAACAATAGGGGTGTTTATGCATACCTTTGCAAAGTTACTGTCACGTGACATAAGGTTGCCTAGCATCTAATAGCCAGCTCCGACCAGGCGGGATGCTTTTCTCAGGACTGAGGTAGCTTGACGGCTTTAGGCACTGAGGCCTAGTCCCACGCTCACACGTTTGACCAGTTTCCAGCTTCAGCGGCTCCCAGCGACCAAGGCTGAGCAAAGGTGGGCACACAGCTCTCTCGGCACCTGAGAAAGTCACCGTGCACCTAGGTGGTGTCCAGAAAAATCCTCTGGCCACACTAAGACTGAGAGGGTTCCGTGGATGAAGTTCAGTACGGTGGAAAGTGCGTGCGCAGGCATGGGGAACTGCCCGGTGCCACCCTCATGCTCCTGCAGGTGACCTTCCTGACCACACCTGCACGCGACAGCAGCCCTGCCCGCAAGGCCCCGAAAGCTCCCAGGGAAGGCTCGCCACGTGCGCACTGTTGTGTGGCTCTCTCCTGAGTGTTACACTTTCATCACAAAAGTTTGAGGTTTGAGTGTGGCTGCTCTGAGGAGGACGTCTGATGGGGACGGGAGGCAGCTGGGTGCTGTCCCCATGTGACTTTTTAGGGTGTACACGCTGGCGTTGTCGCACTGTACATCGTACATGTCTCATAAGGTATATTTTAAAATATTCCCTCCAAAAATAGAAATTGTAAAAATATATTTTTGGTGATAAGGTTCCAATTTTTTAAAGAACAAGCAATCTCTTAGGTGTTTGTTCAAAAGAATTGGAGGTGATTTCTAGGTCGGAGATGTCTCTGCCTCATCTGCCGCAGTGTGACGTCTCCGCACGTGCTCGGCCCGCGGGACTTGGGCACCGGCTGACTCCTCTGTTCTTTACTGCTGCAAATGCGGGTTCTGAGCAAATGTGGGGTCCCACCTCTGCAACACGTGCAGACGGGCTCGCCATCACCATCACCAGGGGACCCCAGGGCAGCACCCACCCCAGTCCTGTGGCGGTGCCAGGCTCGCCACCACCATCACCAGGGGACCCCAGGGCAGCACCCACCCATCCTGCGGTGGTGCCATCCTTTCCTGTGCTCTACACAAAGCAGGAAGACTGGGCAGGGGGATTCTGCCCTCTGCCTGCTGCCTTACTGGGGCCAGAGCGGGGACCTTCTGCCCTGGGGACCAGGATCCCACCATCCACCCCCAGTGGCGGGCCTCGGCATTGTGCTAACCCCCTGCGGCTGCCCTGACCCACTCTTTGTCGGCGGCAGGCCATGCTGGCGTGGATTTGCTGGTGCTGCTACAGCAAGCGCAGGCGCAGCAAGCCGAGCCGCACACACAGACGGCTCTCTGAGCCCAGGCTCCGCGTCCGCTCCACCTCCTATGGACACACTTGCCCCCTCAAAGTTTCGCTTGCGCTGATGGCACACAGAAGCTTTTCTTGTCATCGTTCCTTAACAATCCAGTGTAACACCCACTTGCATGGCATTTACATTGTGCCAGGTCTGATAACTCATTGGGAGCACAAGTAGGCAGGGTGGCAGGAGTTCTGCGCCAACCCAGTGCCTTTTCAGATTAGGGACTCAAACCTCAGGGGGCTGGGTACCCATGAGGAGAGGGGTTTTAAGCCCACTCCCTGGGGCGACCAAGGGGGGGCTGCGTCCTGTTTACATGTATACATTTGGCCCTGTCTCCTTCGCAACTCTGAACAGTGCAGTACATATCAAACTTAAAACTTGTATCCAGAGTACGGAAAGAATTTCTGTGGCCACTTTATAGGCTCCCTTCCTCAGCCCCACAACTCAGGAGGCTGAGGCAGGAGGGTGGCCGGAGTCTAGGAGTCTGAAACCAGCCTAGGAGACAGAAGAGACCCTGTTCAAAATAAATGACCGTTGCATCCTCTGTAAAGCCAATGTGCAAACGAAACTTTGTCCTCTGGAGGTGACTCTGTCTTTGGCTCCTGCCTAATGCACGTGAAAGCAAGTCACGGCCCAAGATCAGTCCCGTTCCTAAAACCACCACAACGAATGAATAATGACTTGTACAAAATGAGAGGCCATTAGTTCTCAGAGTGGCAAAACATGTGAAAACACCCTCACAAAGCAGTAAGTAAATGGAAGAAAAGGGTCTCGGCCGCAACAGCAGAGGAATTCTCAAGGAACCCAGCTGGGCAGAGCCGGGGTGAGCTGACACTGTCGGCTAGGGAGCACTAGGCAGCACCTCCCTCAGCTGGAACCCTGTCTCCCTTCCCAGAGGCCCCCACGGGCTCACCATGATGCCTGGGGCGGACGTCCGTGGCCTGAGGGCAGACAAAGGATTTCAGGCATTCTGCGTATACACAACGCACGCAGCCAGGAACAGGAAATGAATTTCTGCCCGCTACAGTCTGGATGACCTCACAAACAAGCTCGAGCAAGAGACACCAGGCCCGCAGCTCACTATGTCATTTATGTGAGGGCCACGGCAGACGCTCCCTCCTAGGGAAGCAGGGTCTGGATAGTGCAGGGCAACGGGGGTGCACACGTGTGATCTGTGAGCTCCTGTGTGTGAACTTGCTCCCGAGAGGAGCTGCTGGGAGCACACACCGGGAAGTTGTGAGCTGGCGTGCAAGTCCGGAGACACTGCTCACGTCAGACTCAGTATTGACACCAAGCCCTTGCCAGCTGCTTACAGAAGAGAGGGGGGGGCGCTCCTTTTACAGTGCACAGTTTATGTCCCCATAAAGCTGATGTGCAGAGTAAGCTTTGCCCTTCCAAGATGACTCTCAGTGCACGTGAAGATGAATCGTGGCCTGAGATCAGCCTGATGCTTATAAAGCCACTGTGTGGTCACCCACCACACCCACGGCCACGCACCAGTGCAGCTGGCCAGGATCTCCTGGCCTCCACTCCCAAAGGGGACACTGCACCGGGAAGGCACATGGGTGGGCACAGAGCTAGCGCCTGTGGGCCTGACTCTCCACAGCTCCTCGACATCTTCAGGCTCTGCCCCACCACGGCAGAACCTGGGCTGTAGGAGCCACTCAGGTCTGCTAGACACTGGCCCCAGTCCCCTCTCCTCATGGATTCCCACCAGTGGGAACCATGTCCCCTCCCACACCCTCCTCCCAGACCCGGACCCCAAGCCCCAGGGCTCTGTCCTGAGCAGCCAGAGGATGGGGACTGGGAGGGTGTCAGCCATGCTCCAGAGATAGACCTGTGCAGCCGGGCTGCACGTTGGGGGGAGGCTCCTGCCCCCTGCGCCCTGCCCCCTGCGCCCTGCCCCCTGCCCCCTGCCCCCTGCCC
>PVJA010032533.1:0-24042 GCA_004027025.1 Myocastor coypus | reverse complement strand
CAAGTGGTTGTTTAGTATTTCTTTAAGGTTATACACTTTATTATAAGAAGGCAGGTTGATCAATGTACTTCATTTTTTGCAAGCAACCAGATTGAGAAACAAGCCTGGGATGTAGCTCAGTGGTAGAATGCTTGCATAGTATGTTCAAGGGCCTGGGCTCAATTCCCAGTGTCAGGAAAGAAAGAAAGAGAGAAAGAAGAAAGAGAAAAGAAAGAAAGGGAGGGAGGAAAGGAAGGAGGGATTAAGGAACAAAACCAACACCTCGCATGTCAGGCCTTCTGGGGAGGAGGGCCATCACATCTCTGTAATTAGTAAACATCTCCTGTGCATCCGTGGGACTGCCATGAGGGCGTAATTACCAAGCCTTTGGGTTTGCCTTTACCTACATCATTGTATAAAATGAAAACCAGATGAAAAATCAAATGTTTTATGCAGGAGGAAAAAAAAATGGATGTAAAATAAGGCCTACACGGCTCCTCAGGACTCTGGGTTGCTGAAGGTTAACTGCATTGCCTGACATAAGGAAAGGCCAGGAAACAGCTCTGAATGTGGAGCTGCTTCAAGAAACCACAAAAGAAAGCACTCCACATAATAAATACATTTTTAAATGCTTAGTATACAGCATAAAAAGCCATCTGCAATTTGTGAATTATGTGTCCTATAAGAGTACATCAGGTAAATACCTGTAATTGGAGTCCCTGGTGCTCTGGCTAAGCTCAATTTTCGAAACCCTCAAAAACCTGCATTGCCTTTTTTTAAAGAGTATTATTTTGATTTGAAAAGGCTTTTGTTTGCCAATGAAAAAAGTACAGTATTTACAGAAAAGGAGACAACCGCATCGTACTCAAGTGTGTGGCGTGTGTGCGTATTCTGTGCAAGAAAATTAAAAGTCTCTGTTCTCCATTCAGAAGCAATTAGCAAATGTCTTTTTGGCTGCTGTAAAACAGATGCAAGACCCCTAGAAGTCTGAAGTGTACAATGAAGGTGGAAAATTAAAAGAGAAGGCATCTTTGCATGTCTCAGGTCTCCAGGTCGTGGCCCAGGCCCTGGAGATATGAACACATTTGCACTTCCACTTACAAATGTACTCTGTGGATTTTGTAGCCCACTTAGATCTGATGCAGCACTGAAGAATCAATTTGTCTATAGAAAGCCCTGTCAGAACAGTAAATTTAGGTGCTGATGCCAGGAAGAAAGCCTTACCATTTTCTGTTAAAGAGGAATGGTGGGCTTATTAGCCATTCATTCGTTAGTCTTATTCACAGTTCCATAGAAGGTGGAACATTGAGACCATTGCCCAGGGTTTGTTAATGCTGAGTATCAACACATTGCAAAGTATTACAAAATTTAGCTCATGGGTTTAAACCATCTGGTCTAATAAAGCATATTCACTACTGTATTAGTATTAGCTAACTATTGTAACAAGCAACCCTAAAGCTTCAGAGGCCTAGGACAGTCGGTATTTACTCGCTGAAGTCTAGGGCCAAGGCACTTCAGTATGGGGATAGGGGGTGGGCTCTGTTCTTCACCATTCAGGAACTTGTTTCTCTGGACTCCTGTATTTCTCCACTTAGAAAAAGAGCAAGTACCCATTAGCCAGGAGAGAAGGCACAAGCCAGAGAATGCATGTAAGTTCTCCATCTCTTCTGTTGGCCAGAATTCTGTGACTTCTGCCCCAGTCACCTGCAAGAGAGGCTGAAAGGTACATTTGGACTCAGAGCCACATGAATGAGCTGGCGCCATCTCTACCTTTGCCACTGTGCTGAGACAGGGACAGAGTGATACCAGTTGGGACCTTCAGACATGACTATGATCAAGCAGCAATAGGAAGCTTACTGCTTCCTGTGGTCCAGAATGGCATGCTGTGCACATGATTTGCCATCACTGAGCTTCTCAGTGAACAGTGCACCCGCTGTATTGATGTATGCACTGGTCTGCCACCCTTGTCACCCTGCAGAAGTCAAACCACATGGTCATACTCACATGTCTTCCTTTCCTGTGTCTGTTGCAATGGTTGTTGAGTGTGAAAGACCCAATTCCCCTTGTGTAGTGACCTGCCACTGTGAGAGATAGAAGATTTAAGGGCAGGGACAGCTGACAAACATGTGTGGCATGCTAGACGTAGGGTCTTCCTTCCAGTCTGTGAATTATGGATATTGGCTTAAAGAAGTCTTTGTCTCTTAAAATAAGTTCTTGATGCTCAGGATTAGATGCAGCTGGAAGTCTTTGCATTGGGCCGCAGCTTTCAGATGTTCCTCTGCGTATTTTTCAGTAGGCACAACAGATGCTCTGAAATGAAACACATACCTGTAATGCTTGGAAAGCCACATCCTTGGGGTGACTGCCCTGGCAGGAGCAATGCTGGGATGCTGGGCAGGCCCTGGACCACCACGGGGTTTGCTGCTGAGGAGCCCACAGAGGGAACCTCTGCTGCATTTCCATCCAGTCTGCAGCCCTGCGAGCAAGCTGCAAGAACCCCAAAAGCACTGGGAGTGCAGCCCTAGAGTCCAGTGCCCGCTCTTGACATTTTATTAATTGATTCAATTTAATGAAACTTTCAACATCTCTGGAGTACATGGTCGGTGTCTGGGAGTCATTAAAGGTAACAGATGCCAAGACTGGGTGCAAATGGCTCCTGTGGAATATAGTGGGATAGACCTTCGTGTTTATTACTATGAACAAGAGTTGTGACTGCCACTCCCGAAGAAATTAGTTATATTCTTTAGAGTTTTTGTTGCTATTTTATCTCAATCACAGTAATTCAATGTGTTTGTTAAGGAGACTTGTCTAGATCATATTTTAGTTTTACATTGGAATTATATAATTATGGTGAAACCCCAAATTTACATCCTTGTATACTCTCCATTTATCTGCAGTTAAATCCTAAGCTGAGTTACTTCAGGGCATAGCTGGAGTCTACTTTGCCTGTTTGTGCAGTATCTTCCACATGTGGGTGCATAATAAATACTGTTCTGTCATCGCTTTCAAGGTATGCATTATGTGCTAGGTCTATACCTTACATAACAGAGAGCCAGGGAATGACAGTTGAGGAAAGGCCGGTTGTAAGAAGTAATTACTCTAATTATGGACCTGTGTGGAACTTGACTTGATTCACACAGCAGTCTGCTTATGTGAATTGTCAGGTGAAACTTTCACAAGCTACTCTCTCCCCAGAAAGCCAGATGGGCAGACAGGTGCCTAAGGCCGAGGCTTTCCCCACACTCTTCTATCTCCTGGTAACCATTGTTGACTCTCTACTTGTATGGGTTCAACTTTGATTCTCCATTTAAATGAGATCATGTAATATTGGTCTTACTGTGCCTACTTGTACTGTTCTCCAAATTTACGCAAGTTGTCACAAATGGTATGTTTTCTCCTGTCTTTGAAAGCCGAGTGCCATTCCATTATATAGTATTTCACCAATGAAATCTTGTTTAAACAAAAGAATAGTATAGCCTTGCCAATGGAATTAACACAGCTTCAGAATAAACATATTGTTTATTCACATGTGCATTTACTTATTCATTGCAATATGCTGGGAATCACTGTAGGTACTGAAGCCCTTCAAGGCAACCAAGATGAGTTGGAGCCCTATTTTGAGGCATTTATATTCTAATGGGCATGGCAGATAATCGATGATACATTTTTTTTTCCATTATTAAAGTAGTTTATTCAGATATGGCTGTGCCATTTGGTTGGGGGGGGGTGAATGGAAAATCAGTCACATAATCTACATACCATCAGGTAGTGCAGAGGGATATCCTAAATTCAGGTGAATCAGTGGGTACCCAGGTATGCTATTTGGTGTAGAGTAGTCACCTTAGCCCCAGTGACATTGTGACCTGCAGGAAGGAGTGGAAGGAGCATAGTAGGTGGCAAAAGGTGTCTGGGGCTAAAGGACCAGAAAGGGTTGTGTGGAGCCTGTAGTAATGCCACTCATACCTGGTCTCTTCAGCTTTCTCTATGAGTTTTTTATCTTGTGTTTTATGTTTTTGTAAGGGCTTCTTTCTCCCCCATGTAGAAATAGCTTAATATTTTCAGAAAATAGTGGTTTCTGTGACATGCAATAGATTTTCCATATGTCATGTGGACTGTATCACCCGGACTGGCCCAGTAAGCCATTTTTTCATGAGGTACATGGGAAGGCAGTCCCTCACAACTGCTTTTTCTTTTTTAAATAAAAAAACAAATATCCTTCAGGTTTATAATAAGCTATGGATAGAATGTTTCAGTTACAGCATTTGGAGTTGAAAATATGGAATAAATTCTATGCAACTAAAATTTTCTGTAGACGTACAGCTCTATAAATAATTGAAGTTTGTTTTTCAAAAAGTCATAGAAAGAAGGAGGAGGTGGAAGTTTTGTGAGGAAGTTTTCTTCAGATTGGTACAATTATGGTGCAAAATGAAAGCAAATAAAAATGACAACTGGCCTGGGCACTAATTTTGGATTCAGTTGCTTTTGTTTTAATTTTTGCCAAAAAATAAGCATTAAGGAATATGGAAACTTGATTAAGTTAACTTAATTAAGAGAGATTTCTAGATGAGCTTATTAGACTTCTTTTGTAGAATGCTTCATTTCGGGTCCATTTGATGTTGAACCTTCCCTCTTTGATGTTGAAATAATCAGATTAAAACCAACGTATGGCATGAGAAGCTTGTGGACATAAGGAAGAATCATTGAATTCAAGGCTTCTAAAATGGTTTTGTTTCTGGTTTTGCCTTTTAAAATTATTAATATGAGTAATTTTGCTTGCTAATAAAGTTAGTGGCCCAGTTTCTAGATTCTTCTGGTCAGAGGCAGAGCAGCTGGCAGTCATCAGACTGAAGGGCTGAGTCACACATTTGAAATGTGGCTTTTTATTTCTCTTTTCTTAGATTTTCACATTGGATGCTGACATTCAGAACCAGTCTGGCAGGATAGCCAGAAAATAGCCCAGATATTCATAAGTAGTGCCTTAAGACCCCAGAGAAACCTCCTTGGCTCTACTCTGTTCCTTGTTTATGGATACAAGTGCTGGATTTTGTGGGAAGCAGGCAGTCTAAAGTCACATAGATCAAAGATGGAAAACTGAAAACTGAAGGCAGGGCCTTTTCTGAGTGTACCCCTCATCTGTTCAGTGGGAAAAGCAGTATCCCAGGCACTGCCTAGCAAGGAGCACAGAGACGACATGTGCAGATCAGTCAGCACTACGACTGGCATCTCAGTTACACTTCTCTCCTCACCGGGACAAATACCCGACACCCAAAATGAAGGAAGGAAATGTATATTTAGCTCACAGTTTGTGGAAGTTTCCATCCATACTCAGCTGGCTCCAAGGCAGAGCTGCACACTGCAGAGAGCAGCCTTTCATGGTGGCAGCCAAGAGCAAGAGCCACAGGTAGGAGTAGCAGCAGCAATGGTTACAGAGAGCAAGCCTGTCTCCCTTAAATTGCATTTGGGCTGTCTGCCCCAGGCACACCCATAATCCCAGTGGATTATGAGTTAATCACAAAGTCTAGAAGTCTGCCCCATGTCTGTAGGAGGCCTTAAGGGAACAACTGGACACAAACCATAACTCCTGGCATGCAGCACACTGCACCTATCTGTTCGGCTGTCACAGAAATTCTTATTCATATTTCCTGAACTTTTGGGGGAGCCATATCCACATCTTGGAAGCCATTGGACTGGATATTAAAAATATTACAATGAAATAACACATGTTTTAAAATGATTGAGACTTTTTACCAACTTTTAAAAATCCAGCTTTTATAGAAAGTCTGGGTTTCTGGGTTTGTGTGTAAGTGGAGAGTGCTTGGCAACACTGTAGCTCCATTTCCAGAAGCACTGAGTTTTCTCCCCTCCTCTGTGTTCCTGACTGCTGCTTTAGGGCATCTGAAGTGCTAACACTACCCAGTTTCAACACTGGGCTGAACACAATGAGCTAAGGATCATACTTTCTGTGTGTGGCCTTGGGACTCTGAGAGATCACCTGTAGGCCTTGAGATTTGTTTGGCATAGGGCAAGTAGTCCCTAGTAGGCCTCGAAGCCCAGAAGTACCGCTTCGAGGGAGGCTATCTCTTTTATGGAGAACATAGCATTGGCTGCAACGAATCAGAAATAGCCTTTGGGGAGGGAGTTTGGACAAGTGGACGAGTTAGGAAGTCCACCTTCTATTTCCAACTGTGGAATAGGGTGATAGATACAAGCCCAAGTCCCCAGAAGTGTAACGCAGACAAACACAATAACAGAGATGAATGGGGTGAACAAGAGCAACAGCATCAGTAGACTGGGACATGGGATTGATGGTGGGAAAGGCCAGAACAAAACAATGCTCATTCAACTCAGGACACATGACAAAGTTCAGTACCAGATATTTTGGGGAGCATAAATAGCACTCTGAATCAATTTAAGGTAATTAAAAATCACAGTTCAATAATATTTTTTTCTGATTCCTTGTCAAAGCTTTATACCACCTCTGATCTTCATAACTCACTAAATTTGTCAAAACAAAGTAACACAAAAGTTACCAATTGACGAGCTGGTGCAGGCAATGAATCTGCGATATCTTTTTTATAAAATTCTAAGCTCTTGTTGTGTATTTTGACATACATAAGAAATAAATATAAGCCACTTTCTTGATTTCTTTTTCTCCATAAGAAATAAATATAAGGGGCCCGGCGGGATGGCTCAGTGGTCTAAAGCCCCTGCTTGGGAAAGCTTGGGCAGCTTCAGGGACCACGGTTCGATCCCTGGCACCACATGCTGCACCAGCCCTGCCCTTGGGGTGGGCTGAGATGGCCATAAAAATAAGTGAATAAACAAATAAAGGCTCTGAAGCAAGGAAAAAATAAATAAATAAATAAAATTTTAAAGAAATAAATATAAGACTTCTGGTTTAAATTTAAATTTTCTTAAGAAAAAAAAAAGAAATAGTATTTGATATGTATTGTTCTCACCACAATTTAAGAGCCTACATTCAGCTATGAATGACATTTACAATTTTATAGGCTGTTTGGTTCTTATATGTGACCCAGATTTCATTTAAGCAGGTACATTGGGACTTCTTACAGGATCACTTTAATGGTTACTTTGATTTTTTTTTTAACTCTCAAGGCATTAAGTTTTGCCTTGGTTTTAATAAAAACTTGAATGTGTTGTCAGTGATGTTGAAGCTATTTGTGTTTAATCCTGGATCTCAGCTAACATCCATTCCTCTGAAGGATTTGGTAGTGAACCAATACATAATCATGGTTTTGTTGTTTGGTAGTGGTCCTATAGAACCACTTAATTTTTATTGCAGAAGTGTTAAGTCATAAAAAGTGTCTGCACTGTGCTCAGTAAAAGAACCAGACCTCTCTAGACATCTCTGTGGTCATTGCTCCAGCATGCCAGACTTAACTGCAGGCACATAGAAAATTCAGTTCCATAGGCCCACTGCAGGGAAGCCAAAATACAACCTACACGAGGAAAATGAAATCTGTGTTCTGTGACTTTGTATAAAGGCTCTGTAATGGTTGTGAGAACTTGCAAGAAATATAATGCCATGAGTAAGAGGTAAAATCATACTAATAGCGACAAAGATGGTGACAGCTAATATTTATACGGTTGGATTTTTGTCAGGAATTATTCTGAGGATTTCCTGTAGTTAATTATCACAGGAATCCCTTGAAAAAAGTATTATAACTCTCCCCTATGTACAGATGAGTAACTTGAGGCCCAGAAAGATTAGATGACTTGGTCAATTTATGACAGTTAGCGAAGTGACAGGAAGGATGTAGGCTCTACTCAGCCTGTCACATCAGTGGCCTGCAATCCTATTTTTCCTTTCAAGAGCAGCTGGAGAAAACAACTACACAGACAACTGAACATTTCTTGAGGTGGCTTAGCACTTCTTACACTGTCAGGAGGTTAATTGAAACCTCTTCTTGTAGTGTATCCAATGTTAAGTTGTATGAAACTCTTCACAAATTATATTACACTTTCCTATTGTTTTGAAGAACTTATAGTGGGTGTAATTTAAACATCCTCACATCACTGTGAACTTGCCTGAAGGACAGGGACTGCTGTACTCTCCGACAGTGGAGATCCTGGGTCAGAGTCTTCTTTCTTTTCATGTAGAACCTAAAACTTTGCTTCGAATTTCACAAATCTACTGTTTGATGCTTTGCTTGCTTTTCCAGTCTTTTCCCTGGCCACAGTTTCTTTGCTGCTAGTGCATGCCTTCCTGTTCCTTTCATCCTTCCTCCGTGGCCTTAGGAATCCACTGTTTCCCATCTGTGGATTCATCCACCCACTGATCAAAAATGTTAGGCTCTTGCTGATGCATATTAGGTGCATGGACTATGATAGTTACTGTTTATATCTGTATAAAGATGCATAGCCTCTGTTCCTTCTCAGTGTTTCCTACATAATGCAGAGTACCTATGATTTATACAGGATTTGCATTGCATTAGGTATTCTAAGTAGTCCGCAGATGAATTAAAGGACACATGTAAGTAAATCTTATGCAAATACTATCTCTTGAGACCCCACTGATTTGGGGGCCCTGGAACCAATCACTGTGGATACTGAAAGATGACCGGCTTCTAATACTGAACCTGTTACAAAAGAGGAGAGCAGGTAACCTGGCTTGCTAAAACAGTGACAGGATCACTAAGCGAGCTTGGCTTCCCTAAGGAAAAGCTAGGCCAGGCCTTACGTGTTAATTTCTTATTTGTTCCTTTTTTGCTCCTCCTTTCCCTTTCCCTCTTCTAACTGGTTTTTGTTGTTTGAGAGAATTAAGTATTTGGTCAGGATGAAGTGGGTGAGCTGGGTGCCTTGGCGTGCTCCTTTTCGCCCTGCACTGAGAGGCTAAGGCAGGAGGATCACAAGTTGAAGTTAAGCCTGGGCTACTTAGTGAGAAAGAAAGAAAAAAGATGTCATTGAACATGGAAGTTCTGAAAAAGATACTTTCTTTAATGGCCAGGAATATTGAACTTTTTTCAGCTATTTATTGGTCCCTTGTATTTTTTCATCTGAGAAACTTCTGTTTCTGAAAGATGTCCATTTTTTAATTGGGTTTTTAAGAACAAGATACTGTGTGTCTGGTTCCTTGTCATGCTCTGGAGAACGTGTTTCCGCCTGGGTGTTTCTGTGTCTTCCCTTCCTGCATCCCTACTGCCAGGGGCCCTGCCTGAATGATGTGCTTTTCCGATGCTAGAAAGTGTCATGTGCTGGCTTGAGTTGCACTGGATTACCCGGTCTGTGTTGAGGTGCAGCTGGGTGACAGGGCCCCAGAAGTGTAGCACAAGTGTTGTCAATGTATCTGCAGGTGGATGAGGATTTGTATGCAGCAAACCTCAGGCCACCGATCTGACATCCTGGCTCAGCCAGCCCTTGGCGCTGGGTTCCTGGAGCACATGGACTTCTGCAGGCGCCAAAGCGATAGCAGCAAATGGTCCACAGGCGCTGTCTCTCTGGCACTCAACAAGAAGCTGAACCTCCAACTCCTGGGGCTTTTCAGGCCCTGTTCAGCAGGGTAATGAATGAGACAGGGCTTAGAGAGAAAGGCAACTCAGAAGAGAGGGGAACAGGAGGGGAGGGAGAGGAAAGGGAAGGAGAAGAGTTAAAAATGTGCATGTGTACAAAATGCCACAGGAGTGGAAGGGATCACTATGAGTGGCAAATATGTACTAATAAAAAATAAAAATTGAGAAAAATTTAAAAAAAGAAATGAAGAAAAGCAGTGTGTATGAACACTTAATTGTTTGTGCATGTGGGAGCCCATTCTTCATTTTTCCTCTCCATCCCCTCAGGGCATCAGGACACAACGGAGGCTTGCTGGGTATCATGAGCACTCGCTCGTTGCATCCAAGTTCCTTTGGTGCACATAGGTTAAGCAGCAGGGACTTCTCCCCCATTTTCAGTTAGCTATCTTTTAGGTATTTTCACAAATCCCTACTTGCTCTTACTTGTTCTTTCTTTTCCCTCAAGAAAACAGATTTTTAGGACTAAAGGCATCCGTTTGTTTTATGCCTTATCCTGTTCCTGTCCATTCCAAAGGGCATCATTCATGGCCCTCAGCCCCAGATTCTGTGCATGCTGAGCGCCCTGCGCCAAGAGCCTGCTCCTCATCCTAGCTAGCGCGGCTTCCTCCCCAGCCCCACAGCCTCTTTGCCTGGTTTCTTCCCCACCCCTTACTGTACAGCCCTGTTATGCCAGAAGTATTAAGAATGCAGCCAGAAATAGAGCAGAGAAAATGGAGCTTTATGTTTAAAGTAGCAGATTTGAGAATACTCCACATGACATCAGAATCATGTAAAATATGATCTGATTCCTGAATCATTTTGTGTATTCTTGACTGTCTCTCCTTAGAGAGTCACTACTCCTCCCAAGCTAAAAGTGGGCCAGATTATCTTTCAGAGATCACCATTTTATATGTGGTGGCTTATTTGACCGCTGAAGTTAGTGTTTGCCTCTCCCCACTGGCCATTCATGATTGCCCCGGAAAGGCATTTTTCTCCCCTGCTACCTTCAGATTCCATAGGACCTTTTCCCTGGTCCTTGGAAGGGAGGCTGAGTAGTTTAATTTTCTCGGCACATTTCACAGAAGCAGGACAGAGCCTTCGAAGAACTAAGTGACAGGTTTTCTTACAATTAGCTGTTCCAAAGACCAGCTGCTGAGGCGGGTCTAAGGTAGAAGAACCTAGGGAAGCCACCCCAGTCATGAGGAACGACCTTGCTTCTACCTTCTTGGTCGGCTGTGGGCAGCCCTTGATCACAGAGCTTGCTGCCCTTTGACCTTGACCTTCACAGACATGATTTGTCCATGCTTCTGCAGTGCCACTGAGGAGACTTCGTAGGGAGCCTCCCCATCATAGAAGAAGAGGTCTTTGTTGTGCTTATTTTCTGCCCACGCTGAGTAAATCGGAATTTATTTTCGTCATTTAGTTTTGAGGTCAAGTAGTCTTTCTGGGTGGTCTGGGACATGACAGGAAAGTAATGATTTAGGGTTTCTCCTGTCCTTACAACAGTATGGTACCCCCATTACCTGGAGCTCTGGCAAATATGTCTGTCTTCTCATAGGAGTAGACACATTGTTTTCCTAATTAGTTATGCACTTTGGAACAGAAAAACACAACCAGTTTCCCTGAAACAGCTTTATTTCTAGACCTGAAAAATTTAAGACCAAATCAGAATATGAGTTTATTTTTCCCCATGGCCTAGATTTAGGAACTCAAAGTGGCCAGGCTGACGTGCGGAGGCAAGTACAGATGGAATTTTTGATCTTTCATACTGTGTCATAAGAAAACTTGGAAACTCAGAATTGCCCACCGTAGTGTCTGCTGAATTCTAGAACCTCAGCGTTTTAGCTGCCCTGTGCTCTGAAAGCAAAATGGCTATTTCTCAGGGGCAAGCCACATTCACTTGAGGTGATCCAGGATAAAGATGACACGTAGTCTTAAAAACTAATAGCTAGTTTTTGCAGGCTAGGGGGATGGGGCTGAGGAAGTAGGTAGCAGAAGCTGTTTATTTACTTTTTTTTTTTTTTTTTTTTTGTAATGTGTTTGGTGCAGGATCTCACTATGCAGCTTGGTTTTGTAGTAATCCTATTTTCAGCCTTCTCAGCTCTGGGATTATAAGCATGCACCACCACACCTGGACTTGGTGGCCAGCTCAGCCCGCCTATAGGTAAGGCCAGTGCGGCATGTGAGATCCAACCCCAGTGCCTGTGCTTGCCTAAGCAGGTCCTTCGTCTGCTGAGCTGGCTTGCCCACCCGGGTTTGCCTGGTTTTGAGGGCACTTCCCCTTGAGACACCTTCTCCAAACATCACTTCCTTTCTCCTCACTCCAGGGCTTTGGGGTGTATGACACCTCCACTTCACAGAAGGTAGACACTAAGACCTGCAGAGTTCATGGGGCATATGGGCAGAGTCCTTAATTCAGATTGAATCAGTATTATTTTATGACCACAAGTTAGGTTTTTATAAAAACACCATGTAGTCTGCTTTTGGCTATTCTTGCTCCCAACCAGGTTGATAAGCACAAATGTCAGAAGAGATTTAAGGGAAGCAGTGCTCTGAACTGATGCTTGGGAGACCCAAGTTTCTCCAGTCTGTGGTAAAACTTAGAGGAAGGCAGTAATAATCTCCCTAGTTCTTTATCTGTGAAATGGGTGCAGGAGTACTTCATGGGCTGGACAAATACTCTGGTATTGTTATACTAAGGTATATTTATTTAATAACTATTTATCTTTTAGTAGCAAGATTTTGGTTCATAGTAGAAATTTAATGGTAAACAATAACTGTAGTCATCTATGAAATGCTTATTGTGTGCTGGAGGTCAGATTACATGCTTCATGTATATTACCACATTTAATTTTAAGCATAAATGAACATGAAGCAGTTACTCTACACCTCCTTCTCCAGAAGATGGAGAAATCATTGGCCAGAGAGGTTCCGTAACCTGCTGAGGTCACACACAGTTGGTGGCAGAGCTGGGGTCAGGATGCAGCACTCCATCCTGAAAGCCTGTGTTCACACCGAGGCAGCACGATGTCTCTGCTGTGCTGCCCAGTGGTGCTGCTCTCAGGAAGCTCACACAGTCTCATGGAGAAAGAACAGAAGGGGAGCAAATAGACAAATGGTACTGTGTCAAGTAAGCACTGTGAAGGGAAGGCTGACATGAGAGAGGTAGCAGAGGGCTGAGAGTGGGCAGAGCTGGAAGGGGCTTCTCTGAGGGCTTGGCATGTGGCAAGGGAAGTTCTGGTAGGAAGGGAGCAGCCTGCTTCACAGGGCAACACTGGGAGCTCTTCCAGCGTGGGAAAGGCGGGGGCCACTGTAGGGTAGCAGACATAGCTGCAGCTAAAGGACACCTTGGACCTATAGAACAGTTATGCTTAACAGAAAAAAATCTCCAGCTGCCACTGTGGTTGAATGTTTTCTCTGTTTTATTACATATGTTCAAATTTATAAACATGAAAGGGAGTCAGACTTCTCAAGAGTGCCTGAAACGGGCCCCTTCTCACCATTCCTCTGCCCTCGTCCAAATGTGGGAAAACAGAAAGGGAAGTTGGGAAGTTTTGAAGTTGTGCTCCCAAGTATTTCTTCAGTGGTCTTTTATGGGGCTTGGTTCCTCAGAACCTGACATATGTTCATAAAACTTGATGTTCCTCTGCCTTTATATACTTTTAAAAAGATATTTAACACAGTCATAATTCTGAGCAAGAGAGCTGAGCCCTCAAATGTAGTCATTACAAATGTGGAAATATGCTATATATAAACTTAACGAATGCTAATTTATTTTGCTGTGCTTCTAACAGCAAGATCATGCAGGTTTTCAGGAAAACCTTTCTCTGCTAGTCTATTTCTGTCCATTTTGTTTTGTTCATAGAAGAATTTTTTTAATTATTAAAAATAATCTCTCTTACCTTATTGAAATAATGGCTCCTCAGTGGCATATTTCACCTCCTGAGATGCACTGGCTATCTTCCCAAAATATAGACTAGGATTATATTCACTTTTAATTTGCATGCCTGGTTAACAGTCACTACCATTTACAGTTCCTTTATACATGGAAATTAATTAAGCTGGAACTTGCCAGTGAAAACATACCCTTTTAAATATAGATTTCTGCTCTGTGGCCCTGTCTAGGGAAAAAAAAAAATCCCTTTTATTAGAATTTGCTGACCTCACATCAAAGGAGCAAGAGAAGACCAAATTCCCTTTCATTTTTAATAAAGAGGCTTTCTGATCTCCAAGGCACACCTGATCACACTGCTGGTGACGTGGGCAGCCTGCGATGAGTGGCCCTGGGGTGAAAGCCTGCTGCTGAAGGTCACTGCTTCTTTCCTAACTTGATCTGTGTAGAGAGGCTAATTTGTAAATCGGGGGAACTTGAAATCTCCCTGTGATTGCCTGCACACCACGGGTGGTAATTTGTGTCGCTAGAGTATTTAAGCTTTTTAGAAGACTGATTTTTAATATCTCCAGAAGGAAGGAGTTTTGTATTTCCTGCTTCACTTAAACCAAACTTCTGCTTCTTATTTTAGGTCTGCCAGCTAGACTTTTTGTCTCTGAAGTTCTCTTATGCATTTACAACCTAGATTGCTAAGAGAGATGACCAAGTCTTGCTAGGTCTTCCTGTGAGCAAGATTACATATTAACATAAAAACCATCCCTTCATGTTCAAATGTTCCCCAGACATCACTGGAACACAGCTGCCTGGGGAGAGGAAGGGTAGACAGCAGGGTTGGCCACACCCTCTGGTGTGGAAGGAATAGCTCACAATGTTGTAAGCAGCCAGTACTGATTGTAAATTTGGTAAATTGAGTCTGAGGCTTCCATTCCTCTTCCAGAGCACGCAAGATCCTGCCAGGCCCTGGCTAACGCATCCTCTCCTCGTTCATTTCCTGCTGTTTCCCCAAAGCCTTCCCCCTCCTTTCTGCCAGTTGCATCTGTTCTCTCACAAGTGAAAGCAGCTTCCTAAGAGCACTGGCCAGCACCATCTGAGCAGTGGGAGGGTGCACATTGTCCTACTGGGCAACTCAGAGGAGGTTACGGTGGCTGTGAAGCCCTTCCATGGCTAGTTACGACTGTAGACTGTTCTTTTGACCTTTAACTAATTGTTCTGGTTCTATGATTGGTCTTCACCTGCTTGAAACATCTGTTTTTCTTTTTTTGTTAAATAACATTCCTTGTGTCCCTCAGTAAAACATTGTTTTCTGCAGATACTACTACACATTTCTTTCCTTGTTTGCTACTTTAAGGTGTGTACTATGCTTATGTGTATAAGTGCGCACGCTATTGTAAGTATAACTGTTTAAATAATTTTTAGCTGATTTTGAGGGAGTTTTTTGTTGGCAGTGGCAGCCTATCATGCCATCTCTAAAGAAAATTTTTCTTTCAAACATCTTTTCCCTTTATTGCTTTTTTCTTGCGATATTTTATTGGCCAGAACATCACGTTTCCTCTTAAACATGTAGCTTTTCATTTGGATGCACCTTAATAATATTTCACTGCATCCATAGTTGACAGTTAGGTCCTAACATACTGTCAGATTCGAGATCTATGCAATTGTTAAAGAGTGAATCTTCCAAATAGCAATACAGTCCTCCAAAAAACAATGAGGACAGGTATTATAGTTCCACTTCCAAGTGCTTCCTAGATACCAGGTTAACAGATGAAGATCCATTGTACTATTTAATTCCAACAACAGTCTCCAGAGGATAGGTGTCACGATCAGTCATTTTCTTACTGAGAGGGCTGCGGCTTAGAGTCACCTACTGGCAGCCGGCCAGCCAAGACATGTGTGCCCGACCTCCTCTGAGCTCAGAAGCTGAGCAGGGTTCGGCTTGGTTACGGTGTGGTGGGAGGAGCCCAAGCAACACACTCGACATGCTCACAGCGTGATGATGAGGCAGCTTCTCCTCGGATCCCTGTGGTGCTTCGATGTCTGCACTCCAAAATGAGGCAAAATGTCTCTTGATTTCTTATCAGGAACTGGAAATTTGAAACGTTAGATTTCCAACCAAAAGTAAACTAAACAACTCTACTCGTGAGAAGGGTCATCTTCTGGTGCATATCTCATGTGTATCTGTTCAGTTAGTGTCAGGCTATTTCAGAGGTCAGCAAACGTTTTCTCCAAGGATAGAAAATAAGTATTTCAGGCTTGGTGGGATATGCTCTTGCTGGGCCAGCTTCTCAGTTTAGCTGTAGTGTTCAAGTCACGAGACAGTGACAGATAAAAATGAGTGGGTGTGGCTGTGTTCCAACAGAAACTTTATTTAGGAAGGCCAAAATCTGAATTTCATAGAACTTTCACGCATTACTTAACTCGAAGGGCCTCAGGCTTTGCCAAAATATCCTGTGGCCAGGTTTGGCTCCTTGTGGGTAGCTTGCTGACACTGTCCTGACCATTTGCTAACCCTGCCCTAACACAGTACCTCAGAAAGACGTAGAGGTGTGCATTTGACCAACACTGCTGCACATCATCTGTGCCACGACAACACGTAGCTAACATTTTGGAGTGTTTTTCATGGCACAATTCCCCCAGCCTGGGCGGGCAGATCTGGAGGTGGAGGGGCCAGCCAGAGATTCTAGGACAGACAGAGATGAGTGACAGTGTGAGAGAGGCCGAACCCGGTGACAACACCCTGTGAGAAGTTTTTCAGTCCTGTCCTATGTGCCTGGTCATCAGCAAGCTCTGAGTCTCAGACCCTCCACAGCTGCCTCTCTCTCCCCCCTCAGTCTTGCAGAAGACTGTCTTTTTGGAGAGACTCCTAAGTTTCTAGGTCATATGATGGAGTTCCTGACTCCACACTGCTGTGCTGGAGGCAATTCAGAGACCACAGAGCGGCGAGCGAACCCAGCATCTTTTTAATCTGGCGCCATCTGCCCGCCCACCCCTCCCAAAAGCACATTTTGATCCTCTGAAGCTTGGCGAAGCTTTCGGCAGCTGATCTCAGCTCCACAAAATTGAGAATTAACAGGGATAGAGGGGCTGCGTGCTGGCTGCAGAAGCGAAGTCCAGAAGCATGAAGTCTCCCTGGAGGCTGAGCAGAGGGTAGGGGCCCAGATGTACTTGCGTGTGAGCCAGGCAGGTGACAGTCCACAGTGGCCAGATGGTCCCAGGGGACAAAGTGCCCTGGCACTGCCTCCCTTGCTTGGCTTCTCTTCTGCTTGCTGACACGTCTCACTTGAAGTAAGCTCTGGAATCTGCCAAGACCTTTTGGTTGTATTCCTGCTGGCTTTCTCCTGTTCCCCGGCTTCCAAGCCAGGTGTAATACACTCCTTCCCAGCCTCTGTTTTTGTTTTTGGCAGTGTGGGGAGTTGAACTCGGGACCTTCACACTGATCTACATCTTCAACTTGTTTCTTAAATCTTTTCTTTTGAGATAAGGCTTCTCTGTTGGACTCAAAGTTACAATCTTGCACAGGCTTGTGCCACTACACTGGGTTCTTGCCCCTGTTCTTAGTTGGAGAGGTCCTGCAGGGCGCTGTCCCAAGCACACTGGCTTCCAGTTTTGCACACACACTTGTATGATAGTATTTCCGCTTGTATTTGCATTACCATTTAGGCACTGATGCCATTTGGGGCATGATCCCCAGGCACACCTGCCTCTTAGTTCTAGGCTTCTTCCTGGTGGACTTCTCTCTTCCTTTTGAAGACTGGCCTGCTCTGTACTCTGCCTCCAGCTCTGCCTCCATCCCCACCTTCATTCCACATTCTATGTGCATGGATGTTCAGGCTGAGTTAGGATCCGGAGTCGTATAGCCTTCCATTCTCTTTTGCTGCCTCTGAGCTTGTTTAGACTCAACTATGAATGATTCAGATGCAAGATTTGGTTATAAAGACAACTTGAATTATGTTCAAGATGTCTTTTGCTTTATTTGACTATTTTTTAACTAGGTATTGAATCCAGGGCCTTCACACAGGTCTACAAGCTCATCCTTTTTTTTTTTTTTTTTTTTTTTTTTAAATTTTTTGAGACAGGATTTTGCCAAATTATCCAAGCTAAACTCAAACTTGTAGTTCTCTTGCCTCTGCCTCCTAGAGTGCTGCCATTATAGCTGTACCCATCTTAGCACCCGAAGAATATATAGAACACACTGGCTAAATACAGCTCCCTGTTTCCTCTCTCCTGTCTAACCCGGGTGCTGGCACTATTTTCAAATATCCATCTAATTTTATCATCTCTGCCTTAAAACCACTCTGTATGTTTCCTATACCTTTGTGGGCTGCTGCAGGTGGGAGGCAGGCTGTGCAATCCTGGGGGCGCCATGCTCAGTAGAGTCTATATGAATAGGGCCTCATCTAGTTGTACATTCCTGTGTCTGTGCTGCTGCATTTGGCAGCTGTGACCTTCAGGATCCAGCAATATCTGGCCTTAACTCCTGCCCCAACATATTACGAACAACCTGCTCCCAACCATAAGCCTCAGTGTTTCTGATTTAATGGTCCTTTGATCAGGCCTGAGAATCTGCACATGCCTCACGTTTGCAGGAGATGTGATGCACCTCACTCTGGGAACACACTATACACACCGGTAAAGACGTACTGTGCCATAGCTGGATGCCATTCTTGTGGCACTTGTTTACTCACTTAGAGCTTCTAGACTATGCCTGCCATTGCTGCCAAGTTCAGATTTGCAAAAGGTGGTGGTGCATCCACTTTACTCTTTTCCTTATTATATTTATTGAAATATTTGAGCACATTCCTCTTGGAAAAAAAAAATTAAATCACTACAAACCAGTCTTAAGTCCCCCTGTCACCTCTGTCCAAGAAGTTAACGCACCTACTGGCTTGTTACCAAGCCCTTTCAGACTCCATTCTGTATTTTCAGGTAGAAAAATGCCCCTTTGGCTAGTGTTTTCCCCTCCTCTTAGTGCGCATTGTGTAGTACTGGGCCCTGTGCTCTGCACCACACTGTTGTTCATTCAGAGCTTTGGTGTCCTCTTTCCACTATGGTGCTAAAGACATTGATGACCTTTGTTGATTTTATTCTTTCTTTCTTTTCTTTTTCTTTTTGTTTTTGTTTTTGTTTACTTGTTTTTGTAACAGGGACTGAACTCAAGACGTGCTTACGAGGCAGGCGCTTGTGTGGCTGAGCCACGACCCTGGCTCGCCCATGCTGGTCTTGTCCACTCTCATCTCTTTCCTTCCCTGCTCCGTGCGCGGGAGCTCCATCAGCCCACTGAGTGCTCCCTGGCTTCCCAGTGAGTGTGGCCCCTTGGGAGCCCTGCAGGAAATCAGAGAGAGGGGGAAAGCAAGGGCAGATGCCCCTCCCTGACCTCTCCCTCCACGAGCTCCATGGTGTGACCTAAAACCTTAGGAGTGCAGAAGGAAGCCCAGCAGTTCCCTGGCTCTCAAAGTGCATTCTGCAAGACGCGCTTGCTTTTCCTTTAGTTACCCCCTCCCCTCCCACCACTGCTAATCTTTGTGGTACCCACTATAACCACCATTATTTATTATTATTATTACTATTATTATTATTATTATTATTATTATTTTATGGCTGGCTCAGCTTTCCCTAGGGGTAGGGCTGGCACAGCATGTAGAGCTGGGGATCAAACCATGGTCGCTATGGTTGCCTAAGTTTCCCTAAGCAGGTGCTTTAGACTGCTGAGCCATCTCACCGGCCCTACAACCACCTTTTAAATGAACCTGATGGACCTTAAGAGTACCATCTGTTTCCTCACTACACAGATGCTATTATCTGAATGTTTGTATACTCATAAAATTTACTAAAATTTAATTTCCATGGTGATGCTTCTTAGGAAAGAGCCTTCCTGGGGGTGGGTACATCATAAAGGTGGAGCCCTCACGAATATAACTAGTGCCCCTAGGAAAGAAGCTCCAAACAGCTGCCTTGTGTCCTTTAGCATCCAGGATACAATAAAGGAGACTTCTATAAACCAGGAAACAAGCCTCCTAGACACTGAATCTGCTGCTGCCGTCTTATTTTCTTTTTTCTGAAACTTTAAGAAATAACACATTATTTAAAATCTATTTACCTGTGGCATTTTATTATAGCAGCCTACATGAGATAATAAGTACAGGGGTTTTTTTGTTTTTTGTTTTTTGTTTTAGTGTATTTGGTACAAGGTCCCACTACACAGCTCAAACTACTAGTGATCCCCTGCTTTTCAGCCTCCCCAGTGCTGGGATTACAGGTGTGCACCACCCTGCCCAGTCTCAGTGGCTGGCTCAGCACTCCTGGAGGCAGGGATGGTGTGGCATGTGGTGCCAGGGATTTTACCCTGGTTCCTGTGCTTGCCTAAGCAAGTGATTAGTCCACTGAGCTATCTCACTAGCCCCATAAATACACCTTTGAAAATTTCTTTTAAGTTGTGGAAAAATATACATGATAAATTTGGGTTCTTGGAGATTTTTAAGTGTGTGCTACATGCATTCACACTATTGTGCAGCCGCGACCACCACTCACCTCTGGTGGGACATTCACCATTCCAAACTGAAACTATAGCCATGATGGTGAACCTCTCAGAGACCAAATGCCTGCACTGCAGCCCCAGGCCTACTTATCACAAAGTGCCACCACTGCCGCTAAAGCTGAGTGCTGAGCTGCTGGGGTGAGAGAGGCACAGCATGGCTCACACACGGCGAAGAGGCCTGCCACCCCGCTCTAGTCCCACGAAATGACAGCCCCCCCCCCGTTTCCCCTTCCCACAGCCCATAGCGAACACCTTTGTACATGAACCGTTCCAGCTATCCCTTCCACAGAAGCCCACAGTCTTTCCTCTTGTGAAAGGCTCATTTCACCCACTACAGTGTTCTAAAGGCTCATCTGTATTGTCCTATTTGTTTGAAATAACTTCTGAGCCTGCATAACATGTAACATTTCATTTGTTTGTCCACTTATGGACCTTTGGATTGCATCCATGCTTTGGGACTTGTAAAAATGCTGCTACAAATGGGGGTACATATAAATAATCTCTTCCAGATCCTACTTTCAGTTGGGGGGAGTTTATATACCCAGCTGTGGAACTGCTGGATCATATGGTAACTCTATTTTTAAGAGCATATGCCGTGCTCTATTCATCTTCTTACATTTGTGTCATTTGCTTTCACTTTAACCTGAAAGACTAATGCTGATAGGTTCTGTCTATATGGCCTTCTACATCAAAGAAATTCATTTTAGCCCTGTGTTTAAGGTCAGCGGGTTTTGTCTTAATTCATTTATAATTCTGATGCTGGCACCTATTTTGGTTCAGAAAGAACGTTAGCGAAATATATTGCAGAATCCCTACATCATCCTGCTTGTGAAATATAAAGCCATTTTCATAGCAGATGTGTAAATTACAGATATGGATTTAATTAAACAGCACACTGGATAGTTTGATTGCCATAGCTACAGCTTCTACAAATATTCTCTGGTTTCCTTGCTAACATTTTAGGATTATCCTTTCTGTAAGCCACAGTCACCTACCCTTTTGCAGAGTTTCTTGGCCTGCTGTTGTGCCTAAAGCAACCCTTGACACTAAATTAATGACTTTAATTATTCACCTAATATTAAGTCTTTTTAAAAATATTAATAAATTAGCATCTTATGTTGATATTGGTCAAACTGAGAGCTCTTTCTGTGTGGGAAGTCCTTCTTGAGAAAGGCTTAGTGAGCCTGAAATTATAAACTTATACTGTGATTTGCTTAGAATTGTAGCCTAGTTTTCCCAAAAGCTAGGCACCTATCTGAATGGTTTTCCCCTTTATTAACAAGTACGCTATATGAAGTGCTGACTGTGCCCAAGTACTGAGCTCATACTTACATCCACCTGCTTAGTGATACTATTACTCTCATAAAACACAACATAATAGAACTACCATCTTCATTTACCAGACAAGGAAATTGAGCTTCAAATAATTTAGGTAAATTCACCAAAGCACAGAGCTAAGAAATAAAGGATCCAAACATTAAGTCTGGAGCTTCCCACTGATTAGCATTTTCCGTTTTCAATATGTGGCCCTGTGATTCAATAACACATGTGTTTGCTTCCTGCCTGCAGTGTATTGGGACGACTTCACTGTGCCCTTGGTGGCAGTCAAGGGATAATCCCCTCAAATATTAAAACAAGTAACAAGTGTAGTCTGTTTCCCTCATGGTGAGGGGATCTGAGGAATTGGGACTGATGAAGAGCTATCAAAATTCCAATATGGCTCTGGTAACAGCTCAGCACAACTTAAATTTGATCTTTTGTTGTTTGTAGCATTTACTTTAGACCTAAAAGAAGCCCTAAGCCCCAAACCTGTAGGCAAATGAGCGTAGCCCATACCAGTTTCAGACCATAAATGGATTTATAGCATTCAGCTCCGGAAGGTTTGGGCAGGTGTCCAGAACTCTTTGTCCTGTAACAAGTATAGACCTTTTCTGGAGTGTTTGTTTTAAATGTCAGAACTTGAGGGTAATTTTGGCAAGAGTTAGTTTCGCATTTTTCCTGGGTACCTATTTATAGGTCTGAATCTAAATCTGTTGTTATCCAGCCTACCCAGAGCCATAAAGACAAAGATTAATCATTTAAATACATAAAATTTAAAACATACATATGGCAAGGGATATATGTACAAAATTGGCGAGAACAGAAAGTGGACTGGTTTTCTGTTTTAATGTGCTTTTTACATGTCAAGGAAAAAGAAAAACTACCCAATGGAAAAGTGAACCGAAAATATGATCAATAAAGTTATTAAAAGGTGTTCAGCTTCATTCATCATTAAAAAAGCAGAACAAAATGATGTTTGCAAGGATGTGATTATCTGATACTATGCATCATTGATGAATATGTTGACATAAGCATTCTTGTAAACCATCGGTGGGAGTTTTAAGTTGCTGCAGCGTTTGGCAATATCTCTTAAAATAAAAATGTGCTTTCTGTCTAGCTCATTAGTTCTATAATCTACATTGTTCATACAATCAGAGAAGAGTATGTCAGCATGCACATTCACGTTCTTCTAATCAAGAATGCTGCTCATCATATTACGCAATGGAAAAACACAACCCGATGGTATACTCTTTCCTCCCAAATTAGGAATAATGTCAAATGACAATGTACCTACACATGAGAAGACCTATTAAAAAGAGTGAAATAGCTCTACAAGTGCCAGTTGGGATGGAGCTGTAAGCTTTGTTGGAAATATTGATGTAAGTTATTTCTTAAAATGAAATCTGGTCACTAATATTTGCTTTTACTAAAGAAGGATATGTAAGTCCTTAACAGTGGTTAAAGCTAGGGAACTGTTGCTTTAGGGGTGTACATAAACTTGGGTTTATTTCATTGTTATACTTGCAAAACTTTTTTCCATGTGTATTATTTTCAAAACTAAAAATTATTGAGATCTTTGTGAATATTATTGTAACACTAATAGCCAAATTTAACTTGACTATGCAATACAAGTGTCCAGAACTATGCTTTTGGAGTGGAAAAAGGCAGGAGTTACCTATTGGGTGCTAAACAGTGATTTTTCAAATTAGACTATAATCAGGATAAATCCTGGGCTCTTTGTTTATGTGAAAATTCTTTTTTTTTTTTTTTTTTAGAAGCCGTGAGTAGAGGCATAATTGAAACAGGTTCAGTAATATAGGTGAGGTCATTTCCTGATAGGGTTTTTTGGGGGATGGAAAAACATATCGCTAGGCATTTATGCAGACTGGTTTTTTTGTGGGAAGGAGATTCTCCCAGTTGTCTGGATGGTGAAAGGAACATAGCTTTTCATCTTGCGTCCCTATATCTAATGAATCTGTGAAAGTAAAGTCTTTTTAGGAAACAGTTTGTTCATGACTACAAACAAGATAGGGACATTTCTTCTGCAATCTGATGAGCTAGATCAAGGTACTTTTTCTATCATTTTCTCACATTAGTAATCTGGCTGAGCTTGCTTCCACACCTGCAAAATGAACAAGGTCTCCTTAAAGAACTGGTAAAGGAGTTCATGCAGGTAAGATGTTCATTGCTGCCTGGAACATGATATGCCTTGAGTGCTATCTGTCTTACCATTGGACCACAACTATCCAATCACAAAAGTGGGTTCCTTCCTGTTAGGTTAAAATGCCTTAGGTTTAGGGTTGGTTATTACCTGGGATTTTGACTATTACTTACCTGGATTATAGAACCAGCACCAGGAACACTCACCAAACCATCAGAACTCAGAAATGTGAAAGAAGATATAAAAGATCCACATCTATTGGTAGAAAAATTTTAGGTCACACATTTACTACACATATACATCTTTATATTTGTGCCCTTTACTCCACATAGCCCATGTTAAGATCAGAGACTTTAATTAGAAAATGCCTAAGTAAACTCTAGTGCTGTTCTTTGTCTCCTAGTCCTCCAACTCAACACTTTCATCAAACAATTTTTCAAAACCTAAATCTTTTTTTTTTTCTTGTTGAGTGGTCAAAGGCAAGTTGAAGCAAGACCTGTATAACAAAACATTCATTTTTTTGTATCTTCCAGGGTCAAATCGCCTCAGGATTAAGTTTGGGACCATAAACTGTATCTGTAGAACTGTTGTTAGTGTCAGCCTTCAGGACGAGTCACGGCCATTGCTTGGCAAAAAAAAAAAAAAAAAA